>JAZGTK010006242.1:0-21097 GCA_036877625.1 Ambastaia sidthimunki
TGGCAAGAACTGAGGGGCGCCACTGTTTGAGGCAGCTGTGCCCTGAAACACCCGAAGTGGCATGGTTAACAGTCTGACCTCCAGGGGGCATCGTAAGATGAGATGTTATCCGCAGCCCCCCAGATGGGGCTGCCCCCTGAGGTCCTGACCCGACACCGTCGGGAAACCAAAAGCCCTCTTGGAAACCAAAACAGTCCTCAGATCCGGTTTTGGTGTCCCGGACTTCAACCGGGAGCTCTTCTTTTGAGCGTCCCTATATGAGGAGCTTGCACATGTCCTAGAATGTTCCCCTCTAACAGCCGTGAGAGAATGAGGATGACGAGGGAGGAACCACTGAAACACATCTGACAGCAGTCAGTGCTCCTCCTGAGCTCAGTCACTTCCTCGGATGTGAGGCTCCCGCTCTCGTTCAAATCTTTCAGCAGGTCAGCCTGGTAAGCCTGCAACACTCCCATGGTGTGCAACCAGGCATCTGCCTGACCTGCGTCCATGTACACCCTGCCCAGAAGCGCTAAGGTTGGTGTGCAGCGGCTTAGAGGGCAGGGACAGAGCCTTCAAAAACGACGCCTCACCAGGGGACAGATAGCTGGCTAGCGTCTTCTCGACCTGGGGCATCGCCTTATAGCCATACTCATCCATACCCGCTACATTGCCATAGTAATTGGCCGTGGGATTAAAGATACAGGATGAGTATGGCCTTCCCCATGATTTAGACACCTCAGTGTGCAAATCGAGGAAGAAGGGAAGGCTCCTGCATGGAGGTGCAGACTGGCTACTAAGGAAGCGCTCATCAAAGAGGCTTCTTGGTCGCACAACCTGTCACTCGGCCGGCCAATCAATATTTAGCTTGGCCACAGCACGATTCACCACCTCCAACAGCTCCTCATAGCAGGGAGACACAGAGGGTTCCTCAACACTCTCTATATCCAGTTCGTCTGTGGATGAGAGGCAGAGGGAAGAGCCCTCCCCCCCGGGGAAAGAAACCGCAGAGTGGGCTTTTCGCACCCAAGGAAAGACCAGAAGATCTGGTGGGTAAGGAACGAGATAGGGCAGAGCCCGTCTCAATTCCCTCCATCAGGTCTATCTGTGAACCCCACGAATGCAGCCTCCGCTCTGCCTCAGCAGAAGGGGGCCAGCATCATGGGGAACGCTAGTGAAGGCTCCCTCTTCAAAAAGAGCCTTCCTGGAGCTAAGCACCCGCACTGGAAAATGCTCACAGTGCAGATAGTCAGCTCCCTTAAGAGCTGACTAAGCGTGCTTCGCTCCCAGGTACACAACACACGGACTGTGTGAAGTGCTGAGCGCTTTCCCCTTTATCGCTCTTTGCTTTCGCTTTGGGCATGTTTTTAACTCTAAATGACAGACAAAAAACTCGCAAGACAACTTCTGCAAAAACTAAACAAGAGACAAAGGACAGACAATGCAACACAGAGCACTTCGCTGAATGAATGAGGCTAACCCGAGTTGCACAGCGCACATGCTTTTAAGCTTCCTGGTCATGACGCCACCCCGTCTGTGACGTGTCACCCCCCGGTTGGACGGATTTTACACATGATTTAGAGTGCATAAAAGCTGGAGGCGTTCCCAAAGCGTTTCAATTCCTGAAAGGGAATCTGTGTTCTGTACATGCATATCTTTTGAACTGACAAAACTGAAGGGAAGTAAAACTTTTATATTTGTTGTTTTTATATTTGTTGTTGCTTTCCACATTTAATGTTTAATCACTTTAGAGTTGATTTTGAGTTGAGTTTAGAGTGATGATATTTTGAAGCTTTTGAAAAGTTCTTGCATCATAATGTTTCAATTTATTGTCCTGTTTGTGCACGGTCTGTCTGTTAGATAACAAGCAGAAGGTAAACTGCTTATTAACCATTTAAAATGACAACACACAGCATTGATCAACTGTACATTATTTCAAAACCATTAACAACAGGTTGTTTACTTCACTGAGATGGTCCTTGTAAAGTCTGTATGCTAACCTAAAGGAGTAAAGTTTTTGAACCAACTTTACATTGGCTTGAGAAAGCTTATTATAAAATAAAAAAGTTAAAAATAGTTCTAATAGCTAAAAATGTTTTAGCATATTCTGGTCTCTTCTGCATTTCTGTACACAGTATGTGTCATTAATAAATTGTATCATGAAGTCAGCTCCATGTCCTGCTCATAAAGAAGTCTGTGCATCTACCTTTAAGAAGATGCGCTGATGCCATGGATGCAGTCTTTTTTATATATATATATATTTTTTTTCCACACACACATATATACTGTATATATCTTATGAGTGTATTTTGTTGGGGGGCAGAGCATGCTAGGTCATCTCTTGAGAGAACTGACTGCCCTCAGTATGAGTTGCTTCCGCTGAGGACGCTCCATTCCCGTCTGGCTCTCTTTAGTTCAGATGGGGGCCAGGCAGAGTGGAAGCTTCACTTGTCTCTTCTAAGCTGGAAGATGAGCTCATGCTAGCAGCTTCAGATGTCGATCTGGCTGCTAGCTGCCCCAACCGAGGTAATGCAGTCACAAAACAGTGCCTGTCTCACTGGAGTCTATTATCCTGGCCTATGAGGCCTGTGACCTGGTGTCACCTCTGGGCATTAGAGCTCATTCTACTAGGGGTATAGCATCATCTAAGGCTCTGTCTAGAGGAGAGTCTCTAAGTGAACTTTGTGCTGCAGCAGGCTGGTCCTCTCCGCACACATTTATTAGATTTTATAGTTTAGACTTAAATAAAACTCCAGGCGCTCAGGTCCTCTAACTCTGCAGTCTAACTTCGCTCCTAATGCTCTTGTGCCTATGTTCACAACATCTAGGGCCAGGCTCTCCCTCACTGTGGTGTAGTGGGTATTTCCTCCCCATAGCGTCAAGCATAATGCCGCCATTTCCTTTTGAGTTCCCTTAAAAGGTTGTGTATGTAACCCGGTTGCCTGTGACAGGGAACGAGATGCTGCGTCGCTTTGCCACACTTTGGGCGCGCCTGCAGGGTCTTTCTTCAGACTTAAGCTGATGACGTATTTTGCAGGCGGCTTTTAAAGTCATTGTGGCGTTCTATGCTATGTCACATGACCTTGAACTTGCCTATAAATAGGCTTGGTTTTACATGTATTCAGACTCAGAAGTACGTTCTCCCCATAGCGTCAAGCATGATGCAGCATGTATGTAACCCAGTAAACTAAGACGTTATATATTTGGATTGGTAAATATGGTAAATAAATTGAACAGAAAAAATTGTCCAATGTGTAATACTGAAAATGTTACACCATCAAAAGCTATTGTATCTAACCAAAACAAATTGTAGATGCATTAATGAAGCATATGTGTTGTTACTTAAAATAACTTAATCAATTCTAGGTTGATTCTATGTCAGTTTGCTATCTGGGGCTATATTAAAAATTTTCATGAGAACCAATGCTATCAAATGGTCTTGGTTCACCCAACCACGAAAATCCTCTCAGTATTTCCTCACCCTCATGCCACATCTGGTGTATGACTTCCTATTTTATATTGAACACAAACAAAGATTTGAGAAAAATATGTCTCTGTAGGTAAGTATAACACATGGTCTCTGGCTATACCTGATGAGCTGTTATAATTTTATTTAACCGCGTCTGTTTCCAGGTTGTGTTAAGGGGATTTGAGGGTTCACAGATTTTACCCACTGTCATGCTGTCCAAGATTACCAAGGCACAGAACATCTTCCTTTAACCAATTCTCAGAACAAACCAGCAAGCATTTACACAACAGCCAGTCCATAAAGCCATCCTTCTACCATGAATTATGCAGTTTTAATAGTTTGTGTGCAAGAGATTCTTTCACCCTGTGTTCTGGAGATGTGTCCAGAAATGGGGAAGGGGGGTTGGTAGATAAATTGCTGTGGCACACTAAAAACGTGTATGTTTAACATGTTCTCTAAAACATGTATGTTGATACTGCACATTTTTTAGAACTGAAATGTATTTATGCTTCTTTAGAACTCACTATGTTCATATTGTAACAGAGGAGGCTCCCACACCTCCTCCTCCGCACCAACAGAGGGAACCGTCTCCCGAATATTAACTTGGACTATCATTCAACTACAATTCCCATCATGCCACATACCTGGGGCCGACCACACCCACAATCACCCACCTGTTCCCCGGCTCTCATTTCTGAGATTCTACCTTCTGGATTATCCATGTTACCTTGGACTGTGTTTTTGGATTTATGATTGTTTGCTGCCTGCCTGCCTTTGACCCTTGCCTGTTATCAGGATTACTCTCTTTGTCTGCTGCCTGTCTCGACCCTTGCCTGTTAATATTACATCTCTGTTTTGCCGACGTTGTTCCTGTTTGCTGGTTTTGAACACTGCCTGTTTTGTGATTTGAATAAAAGCTGCAAATGGATCCCACTGCCCACGAGTCCTCATTACACATATGCACTATGAACTCTATGCTTCCTTAAAATTAAAAAGATTTTTCCCTAGTAAATATTTACAAAAAATTCCACAAGGTGGATTTAATTAATTTGAAAAAGTACAACGAAGCCATTTTAGGGTCTAAACAATCATCAGTATTGTTATGTGAACTGCCTGGAATCTTCCCGAAAACGATTTAAAATAGAGAATGTTGAAGACTGAACCAGGAGTCGCTAATGTAAGTCCTTGTTATATTCTTTTATGTATTCACTTAAAATACAAAGGCTTACCTAACCCAAAAGCTGTGTGTCCAGGGATCAGAGATGACTGCACAGATGTAGAGGTGTAGAGACCCGTGACCAACAGCCCATCAAAATAAGTATTGGTTGAAATAATCACTGTGTACACAAAGTACAAAAAAAACTGTATTAAATATAATAAATGTTGCATATCACAATTACCACAAAACAGTCAGCTGTGACTTGTATTTTGGAAATGTAGTGAGGCCAATCAGCAGAAACAGTGACAAAACAGTTTTTCTTTGGAAGATAAATTCAAAAGATTTGAAAAGACTCTGAATTCACATTAGTAGGAATTACACATTTAGCATTTCCAAAAGCAATTCACAGTACATATAACACAGCTGACTGGAAAATTCAATTCTAATGAGTCAATCATCTGGACCCATATTCCATGACAGCACATCCATAATCATATCCCTTTACATTAAACATTACACCTATTACAGCTATTACAGGTAACACAAACTGTTCGACTGCAGTTAGAAATAACATTAAAGCATCTGTCAAATGCATCATTGCAAAGCTACTTGTGACAAACTGGCAACCTTTCAATACAAGCACATCTAAAGCCACACACATGCTTCTTTTGCAAATGCATTACTATAAACAAGTATACTCTTAATTTTTACAAACTGAGGGATGGGTTGTGGTAACCAACAGCATGTCAAAGATTCTGTACATAGACATTCAATTGAGAATAACCCGGAATATTCCTCTGAAAGAAAAGAGAAAACATGAGTAAAAGAGAGAGAGTGAAAGAGCAGATGTGTGGCCAGAAGGCACTGGGGGCGACCATGACACCTCACCAGCACAGACAGCACCTGTCAAAAAGGCATGTTAGCATGGTGAAGATGTCATTAAACATTTTGAGAAGAGAGTGAGAAGATTGAAAGAAAAAGTGAAAGTGAAGATTACCTTGACACACTGTCAAATTATTACATTACTAAAACATATGTTACCAATAAAAGCTCTTTATTTAATGTTTATTTAATGTAGAGACAAAGAACTTCATAAATACACTCTTTTTCTGAGGATAAATGCTGTCCAAAACCACAAGCCAACAGCAGAAGCACTCGGAAAGCCTACTGCTAGTTTAACCAACTGTTTGACAAAATACCAGGCAGATGGATCATGAAACAGTGAAAAAACAATAAAATAGTTTAATTATTATTTTATTAAAACAATGTTTTCTTTGTGGGTACTGAGGGGAAAACTGACTGTACCGAGTGGAGTGTATTTGTGTGTTTGTGTGTATATGGGCGTGTGTGTGTGTTTAGGAGAGACCTGGATACTGTCTAGGTTTAAAAGGTCATTCTCCCTCTTTGTTTCTTTACCTCATCCTTAAAACAAGCAGCACTTGGAATGTTGTAAATACAACATGTCATCTGAAGAATTAATTAAATTATTTTATCAGTGAGAAAAATAAGCTCTGGAAAAACTCATAACAAAACAAAACTGTTCATCTCACCAATACATGCACCTGTAGGAAAAAACATAAGAAACTGATTATTTTGCAGTGGTCTCTTATTTTTTTCCAGAGCTGTATAGTCAGCATTAGGTATAAAGACAAGAATTACAGAAAGACAGACACATTATATATTATTATTTGTATATTGTGCTGTATGTAATTGTGTAATTATGTGTATAAAGATATGTAAATTGTGTTATGTAATCCTGTTGTGTTGTGTGTAATTATGTAAATTGTGTTTGTATTGGTATTTTCTCATCATTGTCATGACTGCACAGTTACTCAGAACTGCACCCAAGACTTTCACCTGCTGTTGCGATTGTGTATGATTTTTGATTTGTTTACAACAGCAGTTTTATCAGATTATCAGTTAATAATAAACTCTGATGACTTAGTTGTTGTTTTTTTGACACTCATGGTCACCGTAACCTGCTGTTGTTCCATGGAATAATTTGGAGCAACATGAAGGTTGAGCAA
Source organism: Ambastaia sidthimunki (assembly GCA_036877625.1). Lineage (NCBI taxonomy): Eukaryota > Metazoa > Chordata > Actinopteri > Cypriniformes > Botiidae > Ambastaia > Ambastaia sidthimunki. Next base: position 6,635 of record JAZGTK010006242.1, read on the forward strand.
ATTATGGCAGAATCTTGGCATAATGTCTAGGTGAACTATTCATTGTAAAATTGTAAATTAAATGCAACTACATGTACACCGGATGTGACATATTTAACACCCAAATAATATTTGCTCTTTTTACATGTGCCACCTAACCCTCAAGCCATAATTTCCTTCAAGACTGCAAAACTTTTCATGTAGCAGAAACATTTAAAAGTAGATGGGCATTCAGCAAGAGTGAACTGGCCAAGAGATTATTAAGAGAAACAAGCAACTCAGTGGAGGATGTTTAAAATATAGATGGTTGGATTTCTGAAGAGGCCTGTGGAAAAAGAGTGATAGATGAAAAAAGTAAATAATTCAGAAATCCATCTGAAAGGAGAGCAGAAGCCGGGGAGGAGAACCTGGTCAGAGTAACTCATAAAAACAAAAATATTCACCTGCAGGAGTTTGCATAAGTGCAGGAGATGTGCTTTAATAAAAACTCTTAACATTCTTTACATACATGCAATCAAACTCTCCTAATGAGTGATTTCTGACTGTCTTTAGCAGAGATGTGATGTGTTGTTGAGAGATATAGATGCGTCAGAAAAATTAACAAATGTGCCAAATTAGGTGAAATTAAATGTTTCATATAAATATATTTTCATATTTCCTCTTAGGTCAATCAGCTTCAACTGTAGTTTTGTCCATCCGCCCATTCTCTCTCTCTCTCTCTCTCCATTCTCTCTCTGTCTCTTTCACAGATGCATCCTGCCCATCATGCAATATAGATGCAATGTAGTATGCCTCATTACCAACACTCACTGCAACACTCCTACTGAAGTATTGATAAACCTCAGATCTGGAAAGTATCCCTGGAAACACTGACATTAAGAGAAGGGCTGTTTTTTATAGTAGAGAAACACAAAACAGAAGACAAATGCTTTGTTTAGAGACAGTGTAAAAATAAATAAGCTCAGCTTCCTCTTGTTTTTCTCGACTATTTTCTAAAATTGCTGGGAGGTCATAAGATTTGTCATCCAGACAGTAAGCAATTGAAGTTGGTCCAGATACAAATGGCTTAATATTAATTCAACAGCACCTGAAGGCCTGAACGCAGGGCACAGGGGATGGAAAGGGAAGCAAGGGCAGTTGACAGGGCTGTGCATTACCTCACTCAGATAGGATAGCCAAATTGGCAGTGAAACTATCTCTGCCTGTGTGCAGTGAATAAAATAATTTTGTGAAAATACATGGATACTTGCTTATAATAGTTTATTCCTTCTAGTCACTTAATAGTAAGCACTTGCCACAATAATATTGTTTGACTTTGAAACTTAAGAAGTCTGTAAGATGTTAAGGTAGGTGTGGGAGAAACTCTGAGAGGAACCTGACTCGGTTAGCTGGATGGTATAGGCTATAGCTTGCAATAGGCATGGCAACACAGACAATAGTAAAAAATTAAATAAATTGTGGGATATGAACCAAATAATTTCAGCCTAGTAAAGAAATGTGTTTATCATAATAATATTGCACTGAAGTTGCCATTCCATACAGCAGCTCATGCTCTTGCAACACTGACCCTAACTGTCTTTACCAGATTTAAAAACTGTGTTGGGAAAAGCTATCAAAGCCATAGTGCCATACATCCACCTTCAATTACATAAAAAAAAATCACAGATGTTTACTATATAGAAAAACCCCAGAAAAATCCATTAGGGAATAATCAATTTGAGCTGCATTTGACATGCCATTGGCATGCTATTGGAAGCCTTGAGTACTCTTGACAGGCCGGAAATATAGAGAGGCCACAGGCAACTGCTCTGGCCATCTGTTTCCCAGACTGGGCTAGTATCACAGAGCCATTTCATCTTTCAAGTTCAATGCTTATAAACCTGTGCTGTGTGACAAGAGACCCCAGTACCATTTCAACCAACATTGATGTGAAATTTGTGATGCGTTTCTGCATGTGTATGACCGCTGGATAGAAATGATCAAACTAGGATGATTCTCTTACATAACCCTCACAGCACCTCTCTGCCCTGCTGGCTGTGCCATCTGCTTTTGTGGCCTGTTGCTATCAAACATGCTGTGTTGCTCTAACAAAATTAACAGGTCGGGTGCCTGAGGAACACATTTATTTTAATGATGCTCCTAATGATACCCTCTTAATATATTCCCCTTGACCATCCATGTTGTTATAGCATAGATTATGCCCCATGAAAAGTGACATGTAACCTACCAAACTACGATTGTTTTGACTGTTTACTGCAAAAATCACACTTTCCTCTGCACAACTCACTTGTGCACAGTGCCACTTAGTTACTGTTGCTAACTCCAACAACTATTCGGTACCAGCCATGGCACTCTCGGTGTTAATATGTGCACTTCCTTGGAAAACAATTAATAATTACTGAAAATTACAGGTTGATTGCAGACAGAAAGGTCTGCATTTGAAGCATTTATTCAGGATGTAAAAGTGACTTGAAATGAAATTAACAAAATAAAGATTGAAGTTATAGTCTACCAGTCACAGGATAAAATGGTTACCTCCATGGGTTTCTGCCAGGTTTAGGGAACATATGAAACTATATATTCCCCAGCTTGTCTGGGTACCTGCTGTGTGTGTTCCTATACAAGCAAAGGAGAATGAAGGAGAGTTTGTGTGCATGTCATGCCAGATCCCAGTCAGAGCCCCAATAGGGGGCTTCTGCTTTCCCCGCAACCTCAGGTGTCTTGGGGAGCAGGAGCAGGAGCACCTGGAAGTTCCTCTGTCCTATCTTTTCTTTTTCAGGATACAGGGCAGGTAGTAAGGATGATATCTCTATCTGATTTCTGGCAGCATGAAAACATCTGCTCAGCCTATCGCTATGGCTGTTGAATACAGTTGCTCACAGGCTGGGGTGCAGTTTCCAATGGCTGCCCAGCCCGTGGTTTTTGGGAGAGCCCTTAGCTCTCCTGAGATGAGGGCAGTGCTTCTGGCATCTCAACAACCAACACATTCTAGTCCATACAGACTTTGCAATTGTCTCATAATAAATTATTATGGAATGCTGCAGCAGATCTTGCCCTGGGCAGAGCCTAGGGCTCCATCAGAGCAATGTACATCCCAGGGCATGCAAATCTGAAAGTGACATGTTTTGTCAGATATGATAACCCATACTCAAAATGTGACCTCTGCATTTAACCCATCACTGGTGGGGAGTGAACACACACTGCAAGTCATGAACACACACACACCCGGTTTGTTCACGTCTGAAGAGTCGACCCACTGTCCCCTTGGGTTCTGGTACATATGTGGCCGAGGCTGCATCTGTATGCCATTCCCCAAATGTCCTTGCTTCCAGGAGTCCTAACAAGGGTTCACCAGGAACAAATTTGTCTTCTCTTGGTAGCGCCATTCTGGCTGACCTGAGTCTGGTTTTCAGACCTAATATCTCTCCTGGAACCTTGGGATCTTCCAGTCCAAGGGGATCTTCTGTCTGTTAATTTTTTTAACCCCCAGCCAGACATTTGGAGACTGTGGGTCTGGCCCCTGAGGGGAGACAGCTCTTAGATGCTTGTGTCTTAACTGAGGATGTACAGACCATTCTGAGTTCCAGAGCACCTCCTACTAGGAAACTGTATGCCTAGTGGCAGCTATTTGTGTCATGGTGTGAGCAACACCATGTTCACATAGGTAACCTGGTTCCCTGAGACAGGGAACAAACCACAGCATCACATTGCCACACTTTGGTCATGCCTGCACGGCCTTTCATCAGACTAAGAATCTGTTGACTTATTTTGCAGGCCCCCTTTAAGGACTACATGGTACACAACGGTATGTCATATGACCTTGACCTGCCTATAAATAGGCATCATTTTACACATCCAGACCTGGGCGTGCCTGAAGCGTGTTCCCCATCGTGTCAATCCATGATGCAGTGTCTTGTTTACTGCCTCAGGGAACTGGTTTACATACGTAACCTGAGACTGTTGTCAGTTTTCACAGTTGGATTGCCTATTGGTTATGTGCTGTGTGCTTTAAAACTGTTTATTATGCTGTTTATTGCAGCATAAAAAAGATTTTTGCTCAAAATTATCTACCCCTAACTGCTAAAGATTTTGGGGCCGCAAGAATTGTCACCCTTCACCTCACTAGTTTTGGCCCTGGTTGTAACTTAATTTACACCAGCTCCTTACAGCTGAAGCTGTTTTTATTGAAAGCTGATATTAAATTATGCAGCCTATGTGGTCTGGCTAATATCTCAATTTATGTTTGATAATGTATTCAGTTTTATTTTTCATTATATGTAAAGCTGCTTTAAAGCAATGCAACACTGTTAAAAGCACTGTATAAATAAAATTAAATTGTGGTGAAAGACTACAGTTCAACCAGACAGACAGACAGACAAACAAACAAACAGACAGAGAAATAGATAGATACCTTTCCTTGACATCCACCTGTTAATAAAGCAATGGTTTTAACAGGCAACAGGAAATGTGAAAATGATATGACAATTTTAGCCTCCATCCCTCAATCCTATTGGACCATAATACTCTGGGTAAAACTGGCTGATGTTTGTTATCATCTTATGATTTATCGCTTCTTTGTTTTTCTCACATTGTAAGTCGCTTTAAATAAAAGCGTCTGCAAAATGCCTAATTGTAAATGTAAATACTCCCACTCAAACTAGATCAGCTCCTCCTTCTGAGCTCAATGTATTCCTCACAGACATATAGATCTAACACATTAACTAAACACCCAGACCACTTTCATAAACACTTTGTGTGTTGCATAAACACTAAAATAAACTATTTGGAGTTTTATAGGAGAAACACCGAAAAACTTTGCCCAGGCCTGGTCATGTTTCTCTTTACAACTATTGTGTATTAAACTCAAATTTCGAATGAACTACAAAAAAGTTCTCAAATATACAGTCTGCTTACCCTACATAAATTCTGTGTAAATTCCTTTTTATTATAAATTATTTCTTAAAAAAATTACAATTGGTTGAGTTTTAGATATCACTAGATATGTAAAGATACATGCCCCATACATTATCACTGCTATTTTATGAAAAATTGACCAGCATGGGACATGCATCTGAAAAATATGATATCTAGGAGGAAAAAGGCATATATAAAACAAAAGCACAGTCACAGATAAAAGAGAATAGTAAATCAGTTTTACCTGCCCGGCTCACGTCTTGGCCCCTTCTTAGGTCTGGTATTTCAAGCTGCAGTTTTTATGAGCTCAACTATGCACATTGTATGTATTCTGCTGTTTCACAGAACATGCAGAAATTCAGGCTTGTACTCTGATGTTTTGCAACATAATCCACAACATCAATCAGTGCCCCAAAATATGCAGCATACAGTATGGCAATGTTTATATGGTTATGTTTTATGCCATAACAAATGTTTTAAATATGTGGTGGAATTCAACATCAAATGTGTTTACAGAAATCTCTTAAAAAATAATACTTTTATATTCTTGGTCTTTACAAATTTGGTTCACTTGAAATAAATCTTAAAATTTGTGCCGCTTTTTTTATTCATTGCTTTAAAATGTTCTTTGACAAAATCACTACTGAACACTACATTTTATAATATCCTTGAATCTAAGAAATGTCTGAATCAATTTAATACATTTGAATATACCGTTGTCTACATAAATTTGCCTACACTTGTGTTAATTCAACAAAACATTTTGTTATTGTTTTTGTCTAGGGTCATACGTAAATGTGTCAGGCCCCTCACCACACTGTTGAACATTATGTAGCTGCACAAACTTTCATATGATTTTAGTGGTTCTGTGTTTAGTTGTTGTCAGTTTGTGCTGCAAACTGTTTAGTTACAAATGCAACTTAGGAAATGTAAAAAGAAACCTAGACATTATACTAAAACTGAACACTGCACAATGCTCCCTGCTAGTGCACACTACTACTGCATACTGCTACTTCAAACTGCTTCTGTGCACTACTATTGCACACTACACTGCCCCTGAACACTGCTTTATGCAGTACTACTACTAAATACAGCTACTCCAAAATTAAATACTCCAAACTGCTACTACACACTGTTAGTGCACACTACTACTGCATACTGCTACTCCAAACTGCTACTGCTACTTTACTTGCAATACCTGCACAGTAAACTGCTGCTATTATCACATATAAACTGCTGCTATGTTTATAATGTATACTTATGCTATGTTCACACTGTTTAAAATATTTACAATGTATACTCATGCTGTGTCCACAAAGTATACTCATGCTGTGTTTACAATGTATACCTGTGCTGTGTTTACAATGTATACTCATGCTGTGTTTACAATGTATACCTGTGCTGTGTTTACAATGTATACTTATGCTGGGTTTACAATGTATACTTATGCTGGGTTTACAATGTATACTTGTTCCATGTTCTTAATGAATGCTTTTGCTATGTTTACACACATAGCACTATGTTTATGTACAGAACATTATATACCATACACTGTTCCATAATGTAGGGCTACTGTTGTCTTGCACTAATGTTTGCACTCCTTTTTGTATATGCACTTTATATGCACTGTGTAGCTGTGTCCCGTCCATAGTGTCCTGTGTTTGTTGGTCTAGGGGGAACGGTATTTCATTGCACTATGTACTGTACTGTGTATAGTTGTAATGACAATAAAAACCACTTGAACTTGAGAGGCAAAGCACGCACACGCTCAGAGAATCCACAGCCACTTCACGACCAGTAGAGACACACGGCACATGTGGCAGGGCATCCAGACTATGACAAACTACAGGTTAACACCACCTGCCTGTGACAGTGATGCCTCCCTTCCAGATGCACTGAACGACTTCTACGCTCGGTTTGAGGCAAAAAACAGTGTAATGGCAAGGAAAACCACCCCTCGCTCCAACGACCAGGTGTTGTGTCTAACCACGGCTGATGTAAGGAAGACTCTACACAGAGTTAACCTGCAGAAGGCTGCTGGACCAGACAACATTCCTGGTAGGGTGCTCAGAGGATGTGCAGACCAACTGGCAGAGGTTTTCACAGATATCTTCAACATCTCTCTAAACAGCACTGTAGTTCCAATGTGCTTCAAGGCCACCACTATCAACCCCATGCCAAAGAAGTCTCCAGTGTCCTGCCTCAAAGATTACCGTCCCGTTGCACTTACACCTGTCATCATGAAGTGCTTCGAGAGGCTTGTCTTGAGGCACATTAAGACCCTGCTGCCCCCCTCACTAGACCCCCTGCAATTCACTTACCGTCCCAACCGCTCAACAGATAACCATCAATACCACCCTCCATCTGGCCCTCACCCACCTGGACAATAAAAACACATATGTTCGAATGCTCTTCACTGACTTCAGTTCACCACACCAACACCATCATTCCTCAGCACCTGACTAAAAAGCTGAACCTGCTGGGCCTGAACACCTCCCTCTGCAACTGGATCCTAGACTTCCTGACTGGGAGACCTCAGTCAGTCCGGATCAGGAACAGCATCTCCAGCACAACCACACTGAGCACTGGGGTCCCTCAGGGCTGTGTGCTCAGTCCATTGCTGTTCACTATGCTGACTCACGACTGTGTATTAATGCACAGCTCAAATGACATCGTCAAGTTCGCTGATGACACGACCGTGGTGGGTCTCATCAGCAAGAACGACAAGGCAGCATACAGAGAGGAGGTGCAACAGGTAATGGACTGGTGTAGAGCCAACAACCTCTCTCTTAATGTAGACAAAACTAAAGAGATGGTTGTTGACTTCAGAAGAGCACAGAAAGACCACTCTCCGTTGAACATCAGCGGCTCCTCTGTGGACATCGTCAAGAGCACCAAGTTTCTTGGCGTTCACCTGATGGAGAACCTCACCTGGTCACTCAACACCAGTTCCATAACAAAGAAAGCCCAGCAGCACCTGTAGTTTCTGAGAAGGCTGAGGAAAGCACATCTCCCAACCCCCATCCTTACCGTGTTCTACAGAGGGACAATCGAGAGCATTCTGAGCAGCTGCATCACTGCCTGGTTTGGGAATTGCACCGTTTCGGACCGCAAGGCCTTGCAGCAGATAGTAAGAACAGCTGAGAAGATCATCTGGGTCTCTCTTCCCTCCATCACAGACGTTTACACTTCACTTGTCTGGTTGAACTTTGTGCACTTTATGTAGATAGATTATGTAAATACATGTTCATTCTAGTTTTGTGTTGTTCTGTGTTGTAACTGTAGCACCTAGGTCCTGGAGAAACATTGTTTTGTCTCACTATGTACTTGTATATGGCTGAAATGACAATAAACTCCACTTTGACTTGACTTTGATTCCTATAAACCTGTCTCTTTCATGAATACCTGACACAAGTATGAATTAAAAAAAATGCTAACCTTTTCTCCTCTCTCCCAACAGGTATTACATCTATCAAGCACTGAAATGTTGTACTCTTGTAAAATTGTAACTGTGCATGGCAAATGTTATTGTCTCTTTGTTATTGCCATATATTGTTTTTCTCACCTTGTAAGTCACTTTGAATAAAAGTATCTGCTAAATGCCTAAATGTAAATGTAGATATACCACAGCTTCTAAAAACCAAATTGTACATTTTTAGTGTTACTAAACTTGTCCCATTGGTGCATCATGTTAATTAAGCCATATGACTTTTTCCCCAATTTTTTAAGTAAATCACAGGAAACATGTTTCCTGTTTATATAATATATGTGCAAGGGGAGCACAATCATTCTCTTCTGTGCTGGCAGACTGAGTGAATATAAAGTCTGATCTCATCCTTTAGAGCAACATGAAATAAGGGCTTTTTTTACGTCTATAACTCACACTACACAAACAACAAAGATTGAAAACAATGTGCATAAATAAATTAAGCTATATAAACCACATAGATAGTAAAATAGACTTCCTGAAAAGGTTGCCTCCAAATGAAATAACAAATACCATTGGCGGTGCACAAACCACTGTACAATCGTAATCCATATGTGATTTATTGGCAAGCAGCAAAACAGTAAGACAGGCAAGATTGATAACAAACAACAGGTATAAGGCAAAACGGAAGCATAAATAAAGTGTCGGGCAGGCGGCAAACAAGGCAGCAGCCAGCAAAATAAATGCTGGGGCAAAGCTAATTTTTTAATTTATTTTATTTAGTTCCATGAATAAAAAGTAGATATTTTATCTACTCTGGTCATTCTTGTTGTGTCTTTCTACAGGTCAGGTTCATGGCTAATTTGCAATTGAAACTTACTCATCTGCATCTCTGCTGTGCTGAATGGATCAGTGTTATCAGTGCAGCCAATATGGTGAGATTAAGAAGATACCAGAGGAATCAGGAGGGTGAGACACATACTATTCTCACAATAGTACTGTTACTGCTTATCACTTCTTATTAAACATGTTAATCATGTAACAGTACATTAGTTATTATTAGCAAGGCTAAATATAACTGTGTCAGTGAATTATCATTTTGTTCTGACCCCAGTTTCGTCAGGTTGGTTTAACTTAAGACAACGGATTGTTAATTAAGCGACCAGCAGGCCTGGAAAGTTTCGGCTGGCCACAATTTTCTTTGTTTGCTATTAAATTCTGTAACATCTTAATGCCCAACAACTAAATCTTTCTTCTTTGACACTATCATCGCAACACAAAAGACTTTCTCCCAAGGGAGCATTCAGATGCTTGTTGCCTTCCAAGAGTGTTAGGATTTGTAAAATAATTGATCTTGAATTTGTGTTGACAACGGAAGTGCACCAACAAAAATAGGCCCCAGCGAGTGATAAATATCTAGATTTTTTATATTTGTGACATTTTGTGTGACAATATTGAGTTGTTTGTGTGTATGTGCCTGGGTGTTGATTCTTTAAATTGTGATTAATTTCATGTGATTCACTGCTGGTTCATGAATTGTTCATAAAAACTGAACAAATGTTTTGATTCCAAGTGATTCACTGAATTTGGTATAGCAGAACTACAACTTTGTGATATTTGTCTTTTATCTGTGGATTACCACTTCTATTGTTTTTACATTTTAAGTTTTGGTCTGTTGGCATTTACATTTTCCACTAGGCATTTAGCAGATGCTTTTATCCAAAGTGACTTACAATGTAAGGAAAACAAAGAAGCGACAAATCATAAAGATGGCAATAGACATTAGTCATACGCTGTTGAACTTGTTTCATATTCATTCATAAACCTTGCAATCTAAAGCTTGCATTGATTAATTTTTAAAAAAAATTAAAAATGAAGCTCAATAAAGGGAACTTAGTTAAGAGAATAAAATTAATCTCATATTGGGTATAAAAAAAGTTTTTTCTGTTTGTATTCAACTATTTTAATTGTATTAGCTTTATTGTTTAATACTCATTTGTTAATATATATTTGCTCCTGATATCTTTTCTAGTAGTATTTTCTTTAAACACTAGTATAAAAGGTGATATGGAGGCTCTCTTATTAGCTCTTTGAGCTCTCTTATTGATATTTACCATACCTGAAAAATCCAGCCTAATTCACCATCTAAGAGCTGGGATGCCAGGTCCTAAGTGCCATTTGAAAACTGGAAGCACTAACGAACGGTTACATTTTTGGAGGTACTGCTGGGATTAGGTTCCCTTTCAGGAACTCGAGCTGCGTCGTAACGCTTTGGGAACGCCTCCAGCTTTTATGCACCCTGAATCACGTGTAAAATCCGACCAATCGAGGGGCGATACATCACAGACGGGGTGACGTCATGACCAGGAAGCTTAAAAAATTTACAAATGCAATTGTCCCCCCCCCCCTTTTTTTTTAAATGGAAAGAAAGAAAAGAAGAAGGAAAGACAGAAAGAAAGAAGTGTTAGTAGTAGGATAAGTGCAATTAATTGGGCAGGTGCTGTCAGAAAATATGTGTTTTTAGTCTTTTTTTGAAGATGTATAGTGAATCAGCTGTTCTGATTGAGACTGGAATGTCATTCCACCAGGAGGGAACAGTCCAGGAGAAGGTTCGTGACAGTGATTTTTTGCCTCTGTGGTGTGGCACCACTAGACGCTGCTCACTAGCAGAACGTAAGCTTCTGGAAGGCACATAGGTCCATACCAATGAGTTGGTAACTTGGTGCAGAGTGGGTGGGATACATGTGGTTTATGCGTTGTATGTTTGGGAGCGAAGCACGCTCTTCTCTTTGAGAAGAGAGCCTTCGCTAGCGCTCCATGCGACGCTGTCCCCGCCATGCCAAGGCAGAGCAGTGGCTGTGCTCGTGGCGCTCGCTGACGTATCTGGCGGAGGGAATTGAGACGGACATGCCCCATCTCGCTCATCACCTGCCAGATTCTCAGCTCTCTCTCTGGGTTCCCAAGCCCATTCTGTGGCTCCCGCCACAGTGATGCCCGCACCTCCTCAGTGCCCTTGCTGTTGACCCTGCCACATTGGGTGCTTCAGGGCACAGCCGCCTCAGACAACAGCGCCCCCCAGTGTTTGCCAAGTTAAGCAAGCATGGGGGAAGCGCTACTTCTACAGAGGTCCCTGGAGAGTTTGAACCAGAAGTTTCCTGCAGGGTTTTCTTTACAGGGCACGGGTCTATTCACTCCAAAAATGCCAGAGACCAGTCTCGAGAGACTGGTTCCCTTAAAAGACCATCTGGCAGCCTGGGAAAGGCTATCACACATGTCTCAATGGGTCCTGCACACAGTAGAACTAGTCCGCCTACTTTCGGCGGGGTTCTCTTCACATTAGTGGATCCAGCACAGGCTCTGGTTATGGAGCAAGAAGTACAAACTCTCCTCCTCAGCAGAAAGGGCTCTACAGCCGTTTCTTCATTGTTCCCAAGAAGGATGGAGGGTTGCATCCTATTTTAGATCTGCATCTCCTGAATCGCACAGTCAGAAGACTGAAGTTCAAGATGATCAATGTGAAACAGATCGTGTCCCAAATCAGGTCCGAGGACTGCTTTGTCACAATAGATCTGAAAGATGCATATTTTCATATACCCATCCTTCCTCAACACTGGAAGTTCCTGAGGTTTGCTTTAAGGGGCGAAGCTTACCAATATCGGGTTCTTCCTTTCGTCCTAGCACTCTCACCCCGTACTTTCACAAAAGTTGTGGATGCAGCACCAGCGACACCAGGGCATCCGCATACTCAATTATATTGATGATTGGTTGATATTAGCTCACTCAGAGCAGGTGGTAGTTCGGCATTGAGATGTTGTTCTAAACCACATGAAACAGTTGGGGTTCAGACTCAACACAGAGAAAAGTGTGCTTCTCCAGTGCAGAGAACTACTTATCTGGATGTAGTTTGGATTCGACCACGATGCGGGAACATCTGTCTCCTGTTCTAATAGATTTTATCCTCAGTGCAGTCATGAGAGTCAAAGAAGGCCAGTCACTCACTGTGAAGCAGTTTAACAACTGCTAGGTCTCATGGCAGCTGCATCCAATGTGATTCCATTCGGCCTGCTGCACATGAGGCCCTTACAGTGATGGCTAAAATCCAAGGGGTTTTCCTAGAGGGGAAATCCTTTCAGCAAAATCAAGGTCACGTGGCGCTGCCTTCGGGCCTTGGATATATGGAAGAAAGCTTGGTTCCTCATTCAGGGCCCGGTACTGGGAGCTCTTTCCGCCATGTCTCACTTGCAACAAATCCATCCCTCACCGGTTGGGGTTGCCACTCATGACCGCCCGGCCCGTTTTCTGTGGAGAGGGCGCCACCTTTCCTGGCACATAAATTGCCTAGAGATGTTGGTAGTGTTCCATGCTCTCAGGCATTTCCTCCCGGATCTAAGGGGCCAGCTCTCGCTGAGAGCAGCTTATATCGCTGGATGTCACAATGTAGGAGTAGACATCCTGCCGATGCAGGGGCCGAGGCCCAGGGGATGGATAATCAGATATGGAGAATCTATGGGCAAGCCCAAATGGACCTCTTTGCCTCTCGAGAGACAGCACAGTGTCCCCTTTTGTTCTCTCTAGCTCATCCAGCTCCTCTGGGACTGGATGCCATGTACAGACTTGGCCGAGGCTTCATCTGTACACTTTCCCCCGATCGTTCTGCTCCCAGGAGTTCTGGAGAGAGACCGCCAGAACGCGGTATCTGTGCTCTTAGTGGCCCCGTTCTGGCCGAACCGAGCCTGGTTCTCAGATCTTGTGGCTCTCCTGGACGGCTTGCCTTGGGAGATATCCTATCTCAGGCAGGGGGCGCCATCGTGCACCCCCGCCCAGAGCTGTAAGGCTGTGGGTATGGCCCCTGAGGAGGCACAACTCGTAGCCTCTGGTCTTTCAACTGAGGTTGTTGAGACCATCCTTCAATCCAGAGCTCCCTCTACGAGAAAACTGTATGCCCTGAAGTGGAAACTCTTCACTTCTTGGTGCGGAGACCGCCAGCTGGACCCAGTCAACTGTCCCAGAAACGCAGTTCTGAAGTTCTTGCAGGCATGGTTCTCTGCAGGGCTAGCTCACTCCACCATGAAGGTCTATGTGGCAGCTTTATCGGCTTACCACGCTTCAATTGGTGCTTATACAGTGGCCAGACACCCCCTGGTTACATGTTTCCGCCGAGGTGCACTGAGGCTGAGGCCCCGGGGAACGATCTCGTGTCCCCCCGTGGGACTTGACTGTGGTACTAGAGGCCCTTTGTGCTCCACCTTTTGAGCCCATTGGGAAAATATCAGATCACCTTCCTTCGGCCAAGATGGCCTTCTTAATGGCCATCACTTCTCTGAGGAGAGTGGGAGGCCCTTTCTGTGGCCCCTTCTTATTTGGACTTTGCGCCCGGTTTGGCCAAAGCCTTTCTCTACCCGAGACCGGGTTATGTCTCTAAGGTTCCCTCTACCACACTGTGGCCGGTCGAACTGCAGGCCTTCTGTCCTCCTTCCTTCTGGGAGAACGACCAGCAGAAGCTTAACTGTGTGTGTCCAGTGCGAGCATTGGACACATACATCCACAGAGCTGCCCTGTGGAGGAAAACTGACCAGCTCTTTGTCTGCTTTGGTCCTCATAAGCACAATCTCCCCGCTACCAAGCAGACCCTAAATTGCTGGATTACTGATGCTACTCGCATCTCATTTGACTGCGCTGGTATTTCCCCACCTAAGGGGACCAAGGCTCACTCTACGCAAGGTATGGCGGCTAAGGTCTAAGGCCTTTTATGCAGGTGTCCATTATTCAGGACATCTGCGACTCTGCGGGATGGTCCACCCCCCTAACCTTCGTGAGGCACTATGGCCTCGATATCCGAGCCACTCCTGGCTCCTCTGTCCTCATGCCTTGTCTGTGCAATTTCACACAGGAGGCAGGGGAACCTTCAGTCTGGTGAAGTGGGAATCTCGTTCCCAATGTGTTTTGACGCAGCTCGAGCTCCTGAAAGGGAACGTCTCAGGTTACGTATGTAACCCAAGTTCCCTGATGTAAACGAGACGCTGCGTCTCCGGCCATACTTCTGATTCCCGCCGCCTGCGCTTGCTTCATTCCTTTTCAAAGCTACCAGTTTGCATGTATGGCAGAACTTTGTGATATTTGTCTTTTACCTTTGGGTTAGTACC
>JAZGTK010006243.1:0-21094 GCA_036877625.1 Ambastaia sidthimunki
CACCGAGAGCTCACGTCTCGTTCGCATCACCGAGAGCTCACGTCTCGTTCGCATCACCGAGAGCTCACGTCTCGTTCGCATCACCGAGAGCTCACGTCTCGTTTAGATCTGGGAGAACTCACGTCTCGTTTGCATCACCGAGAGCTCACGTCTCGTTCTGATCTCAAAGCACATATACACAGAACAAAAGAACAAGAGGGAAACTAAAGGCCAGAATAAAGCAAAGAGAGCATGAATATTACCTGTCAATCATTCATTTAATCACACACACAAACACACAGGAACTCACCCGTGGGTCTGAGCAGCTGCGTGATCCGCTGCCTGTCTGAGGTAGGTGAGGAAGGAGGTGAACAGGGCGAGGCCGGAGGGCAGGGTGTCTGGCAGTGGAGGTGCGCCAGGGGCGGGGGGGTGCCCTGGTAATGTCGTGTGGCACTCAAGAGGTCATTTAGTATCTGGAGGATAGTGGTGATGTCACGGCGAGGGCGTCCACTGCTATCCTGACAGCTGGGGTGTAAAGTACCTGTGAAACAGGAGGTCAAGATGAGGCAAACTCCTGCATGTTGTTTTCCCCTCATGAGCACGGAGGTGAAGCTTTACCTGAGAAAGTTCCAGAGAAAACTCCTGGTGCGTGGCTGACGAGACTCTCAATGAAAGCACCTGGTTTGTGTCGCTGTCTGGCACTGCTGTCAGCCTAAAACACACATGAGAATGTCTTTCATAAAATCCAGGAGTGTCAAAAGTAAACACACAACAGGCTGTTTCACTCATGTTGAAACATTCACTGGGGTCCAGTTTCACACTGAACATGCTCATAATAACTTTGAAAGCAGAAACGAGAACCTCATATTTATGTTACAAAAATCTCTTACATTGATATTTATTCTTTTTTTTTTTGAAACAGTGTAAATCTGAACTTTTATAAGCACTACTGGACTAAACCCACAACATTTCTATAAAAAGAAAAAGTGATGGTAACAGACAGAGCCTCCTAATACACCCCATAACCTATATGAGAGTCAGTTAACAGTATAAAGTGAAGGAAAGTCTAACATTCTCACCTGAAGGCAGGGGGTGGCAGAGGCGTGGCTATGAACACTGTGGGTGTGGTGAACATGTGGGGCAGGGCGGTGAGGTGGGGCTGGGTGGGTTTTAAACATTTTTAGGTCCTGCTGAGGAGAACTTGGGGCCCTGGAGCTACAGGCGAAATGTTGGGGGTATTCATTGCTGCCCATTTCTGTAGGTGTCCGGTTGGTGTCTGTAAGACCCCTGGAGACAGACAGAGTGTGATGCAGACCCCCAGTCTGCTGAGCTGCCAGCTGCAGCTGCACGAACATCATGTGATCCCCCACACGCAGGGCAAGAGTTAGCGGGGAGTGACCTGACAGAAATTCACTGACCTGGAGACGTTAGACAGACAGACAGATGTTAACGAAACACTTTAACTAAACACTCATCCGTTTAAATGAAAAGGAAAGCTCACAATAAACATCATTTAATTGAACACATCACAGATTCATGACAGAAAACACAGAGAGCTTTCCACAATGACTCTCACAGACGTCACTCTCTCCAGCAGAGCGACATCTCTGACCACAGTGTCAGTTTTCGAGTCTTTATCTTCTCTAATTTAACTGTCAGAAATTGTAAAAAATTAAACCTAACAAACAAGCAATATACCAACACAGGAATCTAAAGCATTCATGGAAATACTGAGAAAATAAACACAATATATGTGATTATTATTTTTACACTAAATTTTAATTTTTTTTTTTTAATTTTTAAGTCTTTAAGTCTATTTTAAAGTCATCCTGAGACACTCTTGGACGTGTTGAGGCCCCGGCTGAAAACTACTGTGATGTATGATCATCATAATCAGCACAACTGCAACAAACATCAATGGCAGTCGAAGAAATTAGCATTTCACAAACCACAAAACCAGCATGAAGACACCCTCCTCCTTCAGAAACATCTTTCAAGAAGAGGTCTACAAAGAACTCGTTCACCCTGCCAGAAGTGATGACTGTACCTTAGAGGGAAGCCTGGAGCTGGTGCATGAGTCATGACCTACTCTAGTGATGACCAGCACGCAACACCCAAGCAGACATGTATGATAGAGAGCACATTAATAAGCAGAGAACCACAGAGCTCATTAACACTCCTGGGCATGTTTGTGCACGTTTCAACGGTAGGTCATTATGACTTCTTGCAGTCGGTCGTGAGTGATTCAATGTGACGCGTTATCTGGAGTGGCCATGTGACCTTCCCTCTGTGTGATAGCCACAATTCAGTCACTGGTGTGGGTGAAACCACGCAGCAGAGGGTTCTGGGACACTTGCAGCTTATTCACTGGTTATGCTCAGCACAAGACCTCCAGTACTTTGCAATTCTTAGAAATTGTGGGCTGGTGCAATGTAAAGCCACGGGTGGGTTGTGACCTGAAATAAGTCTATTCTGATATCAGCGAAAATGTATATGATAGAATGCAACTAACCATGTGATCATGCATAGCTTAATAAAATAGCCTTTCAACAGGGAAGAAAAAATGCTTCTGACATCTTCTGTTGTTAACATGAAAGGTTGTGTGTCTTATCAAACTTTCATCAGTCACCCTATAAAAACCACATTCAAAACTACACAAGGTAAAAAACACAACCCAGACTAAAAATAAAAACCACCTAATCCTGTAGCCTGTTGAGAACCATTAAAGCCCATTGAGAACCTCTGAAGCCTGTTGAGAACCTCTAAAGCCCGTTGAGAACCTCTAAAGCCCGTTGAGAACCTCTAAAGCCCGTTGAGAACCTCTGAAGCCCGTTGAGAACCTCTGAAGCCCGTTGAGAACCTCTGAAGCTCAATGAGAACCTCTGAAGCCCGTTGAGAACCTCTGAAGCCCGTTGAGAACCTCTGAAGCTCAATGAGAACCTCTGAAGCTCAGTGAGAACCACTGAAGCTCAATGAGAACCACTAAAGCCTAGAAGAATTTTTTTTGTTAAAAACATTTTTTTTTTTTAATATCTGGGGTTCTTGGGTAGCTGGTGAATCTAGACTGAAGTTCTTAATACTTTGAACACATAGTGCTACACAAACGTATGCACACACACACACAAACAAACACAAAGCTGACAAAAATGAGTAACATGCATATCATTTGCATACATACAAACAGCAAAACAGTATGAAACCTACATAAAAAGAACTGTTGAAACATCATGTCATTGCAAGTCTCTTTAGTCCCAATCCTGCTGTGTGTCTGTGTGTGTTTGTGCTTCACTAGTTAAATTCGGCTGCTTGTGGGAAATGCACTCATCAGAATAGCGATTGAATGAGTTCTGGTGAATGAGTTTGAGCAGAGTGAGAAGGAAGTGGCGGACCACAGTGAGTGTTTTACCTGACCATCTGATAGACTCTCTAATGCTCGCAGGACCGACTGCTCTGGACACCATGCCTGTGACTGCAAACACAACGACACCGTCACACGCTTCACGACAGACACGCAATGCTACAGGCAGTGAGAAAATAACCAGAAATAAAAGGCAATGATGCTCATGTGTTTGTTTTTGAAACAGGAAGTTGAAGAAGACACTGAACAGCCTGATAGTTTTTATGCAGTCATGTATTAAAACCTGTTGATTTATCAGGTCTTAAAGGACCAAATTCTGTACAAAAAAACTTGTTATATATTTATGGTAAAATTTGTTATATATTTATGCATTTATAAAGATTCATAATATGTTACATACCAACAGTCCAGCTTCAACTGTGGGAACCAGCGTCAACCTGCTTCCATCTCTGACACCAAAATCCTGCAGTTTTCCAGAGCTCAGCCTCCTGTAGACAGAAGACAACCCACTGTAAACATCATCATGCATCTCTTCAGAAGTGAATGCACCACACGTACTGTGACTATTGCATCAGTTTAGAATAAAGACACTGATGGAGGTATGAGGTTACTGCTCACAGCCTCGCAGAGAGCACAAGAACATAAGACAGGCGTGACTGCAGCATTAACAGTCACTAATGTGTCAGACTCTCGCATCTGCTACATCTCTGCAGTTATTACGGATCACACGGATCCACACCACAGGAATATTAAGATAGGAGAAAGAATGCTCAGGATTTAAACTTTGACAGCCTGTCGTGTGATTTGCTTTAACTGTCCAGCGGATCAAACTCAATATGTAACAGGACTCAGATGAAATCCAGCAGAGATCATATTCCCTATGACAGCAGGAATCGTGTTTCAACTTTCAGGCGTGACTACAGTCCGGGTAAATCACACAAAATGAGTTTATCAATGAACTGTGTCGCTCTTCAGATAAACTGACTCACGTCTCTCGGAACAGCAGCAACAGTCTGTCTTTGGGAAGTCGCAGTTTTTGGGCCAGTCTCATCTTCAGTCCGTCCACCGTCTCCTGCAGAGGAACATGGAGCTCGAAGCGGGTTGCTGTGGTGGAGCTGATGGACAGATACATGGACGTGTCGTTGTCAGTCTGCTGTCCCCGATCCATCCGATGGCGCTCAACTCAAGTTTGAAAAACACTAAAAATACTCCGTGCTCGTGTGGCGATAAATCCACACTAACCGCCCGTTTAACTGCACGAAAACACAACAATAAAACCGGTCATTATGAGCGCAACAATCATCTATATCCACAAGAGCGAAATCTGAAATGTGGTTGATTTTTCAAAACGAGAGATATTTGAACAGAAGGAATACGAACAACCCGCCGTGCGTCTACAATCCTCTTCTGTCTGATGTCCAGCTGCTTTTACGTTTGTTACGGTCCCCTTCTAAGAAGCCCCGCCCACCACCGCAGAGAACCAATGGTGATAGCGTATACACTTGCACTGTTCGTGCTAGCCAATCGCCGGTCATCTCGCAACACCCACATGTACAACACTTTCCGCCCACCCCAGCGCGATCATTCATAACAGTTGATAAACAAAGTCAAAAACTACGGTCGTATTATTGGATTGTTGCTGATTTTTGCAATTGACACATCACAAAAGCCTAAGGTTATCCTCAATAACCGACTATTATCGTTTATTTTTAATTTAAACAAGCTACGAATTGCAGCTTTAAAAATCACAGTATCACCAGCCTGTAAGTTTAGAAAATAAAGAAAAAAACTGTTTTGATGTTAAATCTTGGCACACTCAGCAATGATTCATCAAATCCTGTAATAGCCTGTTTACCTACCAAATGTATCTCATCTGCTTTATGATGTGAGTCCAATTATGGGCGTGTCAGTTCCTCACTTCCTTCTTATTCCAGTCTGTAATCGTTCATCATTGCCTGCTGAAGTTATTAATCACATTGCTTATCTACTGTGGTTCATATCTGTAGTGTGTCAGTCCAATGTTGTGGGTGTATGTTTGCTCAGAAATGTAAGTGCATCGTGCCAAGACAGCTCAGAAAGAATGTAGAACATTGTGCAAGCAAAATTCCCAGCCCTGTTCCTGAAGCTGAACATTCCGATACTATGATGTGTCATATTTTATGATTGTTTGACAGTTTCTGCAGGGGTGTATTATGCAAAGGTTACAGTAATATAAGTTAGTCATTGTTAGCAGGATATGTGTAAAACACATCAGATAAGGGTGCAGTTTAAATTATAAAGTGTCGGTTTGAGTAATAATGGGCAGGAAACGCATTTATGTTATTGACATATCTGTTAGTTTAAGCTCTAATTGTTCCAGTTTAGAGAAATTACATCCTTCAGCTGCAGTCTTGCGTGTGTATGGGGGGTGGGGGGGGGGTGTTGTGGAGGGCTGCTATTTTAAGACTGTGATAAGGAATACAGTGGCTTATTTCAGCTAAACTGTTCCAGATTCTGATGTCACAGCTCTCACAAAATTCTGCCATGTTTCCTGTTGGAGAGGTTCAGAAATGTGCACCACTTCAGCCAATTCTTTACCATCACTGACACTTTATTATGAATTATAATATTTCTTTAATAATATAGCAGCAAAAATCGTGTTTAATGCTGTTAAGACTGATGTTACAAATCATAACTTTTACCCCCAGCTCTGAGGTCAAAAGTCACTTCTGCAGCAGTATGGCTGTTTCCAGCATCTTGGAAACATATATATACAGTATGTATACATAGGGGCCTGACCCTCACTTCCTGTTTGTTTTCTGACACAGCAGATCAGACTGCACTGGACAAACAGATGCTGTTTAGTGCGTACTTTCTTTTCTGACATCTGATACTGCTAAGGAGTGTTATAAACTACAGATCTATACTATGGGCTCACAGTACCTAATACAAACAGTCTAAAGTCCTCAGAGGTTTTGACATTTCAGCTCATGACATCACCACAAGTGCCTGAAAAAAACACACATTTCAGATGGAATCATTTTATGACCACAGGTCACAGTTCTTTTTTCTTCAATTCTGAATGATGGTCACATTTACTGTCGCAGCCAGGATGCTTTAATAATTTAAAGATAAAGAAACAAAATAATTAATTCAAACGATCAGCAGGTAAAAGAAGGTAAACAGTGGCTTCACGTGGCAGTAATAGGAACTGTCACTCCCTCTATCTGAGTGTCATTTGAGTGGACCGTGTTTAAATCAGTTTACAGGCAATAAATCCACAGCAAACATTTTCATCACATTATACATGTGATCATGCACTACATGTTTGAGTGACACATTGCTCTAAGGCATGTCTCATTTAATATTGTGATTTCCTTTTATTCTTCCCTTTAATTTTCATAACTTCTTTATTTACATCACCTTTTTTCTGTATTGTCAACTGTTGAATTTGAGGTCTGTTCGGATTGGTTCGTGGACAACAGGGAAATAACAATGTTACGTAATAAAATGCAACTAGCTGCATAAATGTGCACAGTTAATATAGTAAAAAAATTAATACATAGTATAAGGATACATCAAAACCAAACAATTACTGCATTACTTTAAAAATCATTCATGAAATTGTAATAGATACAGTAGGCCAGATGATGGCGCAAAGCAAACATCAGATTTTTCTTACTGATTTTATTTATTATGTAAGCATCTAATGTAAGCATTATGTATGACAAAAGAGTGTTTCCTTCTCAGAAGACGTACAATAACACAGTATGTGACGAAGACTGTATAAAACATTCAAACAAAACATGAATATTGAACGTTTTGGTATTTTGCTCATTTAAATGACCCCCCCAACACCGGGCTCAGTTAGTGTAAGTGCAAAACGAGTTTGTCTGGATGATGTCTGCCTCAAGGGTACAGACTCGGGTTCGAGCTCTCGCGACACTGCAGTATCGGTGCAATGCAGTAACTCCATTCATTCATTGAGTAGTAAATGAGATGAGTAACATATATAGATTCCTATAGTGAGAGTGAAGCCCAGCGCTTTACTGCAGTACACAATGAAACATCATCTGTGACGCACGTCTAGGAGGAATCCCATTGCTTACGTCACTGTCGCCAGTGGGCGTGGCCTCAGTCTCCGAGCTTCATTCATAAACTTCGGCTGCCATTAGGATGAAATATAACGCGTTTTCTGGAGGATCGTGTCACTGGCGAGCGCTTCTAACGCGTCCCTCACACGGACTGCATGAATAAATAGGTGAGTGATTTTTCTATTCAAAACACATCGCTGCATTATGTGAAGCAGCTCAGTTTGTACTGCATCACCAGTACTGTAAACATCTGACTCATCGTAGCGCTTTAAAATAAATAAACAAATCGCACCTTTGCATGACGCGTTGTGTCAAGCATCGGATGTGCTGCAGAACGCGACACAAATGCAACGCTGAAAGCGCTTTATGATTGACATGGACATCTCATTATGATCGCGTCGCGTCCGTGAACGCGTTTCTTGCTGGACGGTGATTTTACCGCCTTCCCATTGCGCGAAATAAACGTGCTGCGTGCGTCGATATGAGCTCAACATGTCACGTCAAAATGTTTTAAAAAATCACTGAACATCAAACCAGAAATAATGACGCACTGCACGAGCTCTCGGGATTCACTATAAACCCGCAGAATGACCAACAGAAGACGCTCGTGTGAGTTTAATCGCACAACTGCGGCTGTGACATTACATGCATATGTCAAACCTCATAAAAACAGTGCAGGAGAGGTGTTTAGTTTTTAGTTAGAAGAAAAAGAGCACAGTTACACATAGTAATAGACAAAATATTGGACAGGCAGATTGATTAATCTGAAGTAACTTTTCATTTAAAATGGGCAGTTTTTAGTAGATCTTATTAAACTGTACAGTGTATATATCAGCCCGGCCTCTGACTGGCCTGCTGTACTGTCCATACAGCGCTATTGGCATCAGCCAGTAAAATGTTGGTGGAGCTGGTCTCTGGCTCAGCAGGGCTTCCGTCAGGAACATGTGCGTGTCTTTGGAGAGCTGTGGAGATCTTTTCATGAATACAAAGTGACTCTGTTTCCCAGCACCACACATGCACAGAACACATTGACTCGCTGTTTTATTGCGGTTGTGTGTGCAGGAGGACAGCGGTGTGTTAATGAAGGCTGTCACTGAACCGCCTGAGCAACTGGAATTTTAACACACGTTTGTGCTGGATCAACACAGATCCAACAAAACTGCCACAGTTCAGCGCTTGTCGTGTGTCTTCGTTCAGTTTGACAACTCTTATGTGACAGACCATAGAATACGATGGAATGCGTGTGACTGGATGTGATTGACCTTTAACATTAAAACAAAAGATATAGACATTTCTGACATCTTTTAAAAGTTAGTAAGTTTGTCTTATATTAGTATAATAATTTATGGGATTAGTTGTATTGTGTTACTTACATTACTCAGATTTTCTGGTTCTGCTCTGGCAGCAGTGTTCTGTATGAGCTGCAGCTGTCTAATGGTCTTTTTGGGAAGGCTAGTGAGGAGTTCATTACATTTACATTAATGCATTTGTCAGACGCTTTCATCCAAAGCAATTTACAGTAAATAGGGCTGTAGTCTATAGTAGCTGTAGTAGCTTTATAAATCTGGGTGTCATCTGCATAGCTGTGATAGGCAATTTGGTTTCTTCTCATTATTCAAATATATATTAAATAAATCACATTTACACATCACGTTGTTTATGTTACAGAAATATGCACAAAATATTTCAGGGGAAAAATGGCTAGGTGTGGAATAAACAAAAACAACGCTGAAAATCTGTCCTCCAACCCATATGACTATATACGTCGTTTGTTCCCTGAAACACGACCCATTGGAACGTTTACTAAATTAGTGCAGAAATCAAAGCTTATTTCTTATTAGGTTAGGGTTCTGACAACCGCATACCTGAACATGGTAATAATCAAGTTTGCAGATGACACAACCGTGGTAGACCTGATCAGCGATGAAGATGAAACGGTCCACAGGGATGAGCTTTGGCACCTGGCAGTGTGGTGTGCAAACAACAACCTTGCACTCAACACCCAGAAGACCAGGGAGGTGATGCAATGGCTGTAATCATCTTAATTTCCTTAAGTGAGGTTATTCAAATCAAATCACTTTTATTGTCACATCACCACAGCACCTGTGTCCAGGTGAGTGAAATTCTTGGGAGCTCCAGACAGTGCAGAGTCAATTTACATATAGACAGTACCTTTACATAACTACAGATTTGTACAGATAACAATGTGTAATATACACAAACACATATTCAGTATATTCAGTTCATATATTATTCAGCATCCAACTTCATCCTTACCTACATTAGAATGACTGCAGTTAATAAAAGCGGTTTCTTTCACAAACGTTGTTTCAGAAGATTCTTTATTAACCTACTGTAGTCATGGGGTTTACTTTCATGACGGATGCGTGTAGCTCGATTTGACCCTAGAACAACCCCTGAAGGTAAAATCATACACTCTTCAAATCTTCCGCTGCTCTGATCTGACTTAAAGAGATCAGACCTTTGAGGTTGGATCTGGGTGGTCTGTTCTGATAAATCTGTTGAGTCCAGGGTCCTGATGAATGCAGACCTGTCTGTCTGATTGCCTGTTACCTGTCATTCTTTTTTTTTTTTTTTTTTTCAGCCATCAAATATCTGGTGTTGGACCATGAGTAATGAGTCTCTATTACAAACCCTCCTCACCACTGTGAGTACAACACAGTTAACTAACCAAGAGACTGATAACTAACAAACACATCATATCAACATACCACAAATAACACACAGTTAGTTAGTTTTTATTCTTTTCAGCAGGATATGTAATTAAAGATTTCATCACAGTTTTGATGATAAAGAGGGAATGTGACTTACAGTCTGAGTTTTTAAAACTATTCAAGCAGTTACACACTTATATCAGACAGCTGAATATTATCATTTCTGTTCTGTATCTTCCTATGTTGTTTAATATTAGCATCAGTTTTTTTTCTCAACAGGATTTGTGTTGTATGATGTTGAATAGAACAGAAAATAATTTCATCCTGTTGCTTACACCTAACTGTGGTGAGAAAATATTTAAAGGCACAGTACACCCAAAAATGAAAGTCATTTACTCACGTCATGTCGTTCAAACACACCTGATGTTGAACAGAATATCAGTGCCGCAATTTTCCACAGCAATTGGAGAAGCTCCAGCAAAAAAAGAAACACTATAAGTAACATAAAAACTATATTATATTGTGTACTCTCCAGAAAACTCTAAAGTAAACTTGTAGCTGTTGTGTCTAGTCAGTTACCTTGGAAAACAGGTCTCAGATCAGATTCACTACTATGACAAACTGAATGATGCAAACTGAAGAATTTACAGCTGAATGTTACCGACGTGTGCGTGCAGGACGTGCCGCGGGCGTCGGGTGTGCAGCAGAACTACATCCACTTACTGCTTCTGCTGTGTGTGTTTGCGGTTGGGGCTCTCATTCTTCTGTCCATCCTGCTGATCTTCTGCTATAGCTGCTGCAGACGACAGCACAGATGCTACAGGTGACCTCAGAGGAGCCGTTCATGTCACTAAACTCACTGTTATGAAACAGTGCAAAAATAGATCATGTGTTGTTTGTAATATTGTTACTATCACTTGATTGCTGCATCAGAACTCTCTGTGTATAGGCATGTTAATAAAGGGCCAGTCTTAAAACCAGCCAGACATTTGTGACACATTTTACATATTTTTTACATTTCACTGCTGGCTGTATCCTGCATATAAATATGAGACAAAAAATCTTGAATCAATGTTTGTTTTTATTACTGCACTTTACAATGTTTCTTTGTCAATAAAGTACTTCTGTTTAATAATGGGACTGTACAAGTGACTGCGTTATATAAACACAGCTGGCTGTCTTTGACCTGATCTATTAGAGTCACACACTGTATGAACAGAAACAAATAATGTTTGTCAACCTGACGATGTCAGTGTTACAGATGTGTGTGTGTGTGTGTGTGTGTGTGCGTTAAGAGCCAGTGAGGAGCAGGAGAAAACCAACACCACATTCATAGAGGAGAATCAACCAACACAAGGTGTGTGACACTTTCTACATGTTTAGTTATATATCTTATAATAATGATAAATGTTTCCAAACATTTTTACTGCTCTTTACTACTGAGATGTTTTTTCATGATGTTCTTCTCCAGATGTCATCATCAGACTGGACAGCAGTGAGACGCTCTCCATTTCCAGTTGCCATGGCGATACAGACGTAGAGCATTTCCAGTCTGCAGCAGCCACGACCCGACGGGTCTCTTTTAACGAGACAGCCGTCTATGAGCAGAGCACACAAGACAAGGAGAGAGGTCGAAGGTCAGAAAAACTTCTGAATGATCACGTGTTAAATAGGGTCAAGAGGTCACAGAAGACCAAATGTCTGATGAGCGGTGTGGATGTGTGACTATGAGAATAACTCATGTTGCGTCTGATTAACTGCAGTGTGTATTTAACAGTGCGATTATAATGAGAATAACTCATGTTACTGTCCCGAGTCTGTACATGAGTCTGATTAACTGCAGTGTGTATTTAACAGTGCGATTATAATGAGAATAACTCATGTTACTGTCCCGAGTCTGTACATGAGTCTGATTAACTGCAGTGTGTATTTAACAGTGCGATTATAATGAGATTCTGTTATAATGAGATTCCAGCTGTTCGTCTCTGTAGGTGTCTCAGCGGTTCATGTTTGTCTGGCTGGAGTCTTTACTCAGTGTCTGGTGTAGATGTTTGGAGATGATGTGCTGCTGATAATAGGCTGTTGCACACTTAGGTACACACTTACAGAGGGAGACTTCCATCACCTAAAGAAATCTCGTCTGACACACGTGCAGCCACCTGCAATGAAGATCATCACCATCCTGGAGTGTGACTCACCTGAGAAAAGCATCAACAGCATTATTGAAGAGCCCCAACACAAACACACACTCTCCATATTCCAGGTAAAAGACATGTGGGCTTTATACAATACTAACAGATAGTAAATACATTTACATTTATTCATTTAGCAGATGCTTTTAGCCAAAGCCACTTACAAAGAGAGAGATTATTTAACATTTTGTCTTAGGATCCAGCAAGCCTAGTTTACAAAGCTACATTTACAAGTGGAAATTGCATTGTAACAGTAGAAGAGAATTTCTTTTACATATGTGAAATTAGGTTGAGCATCGGAGCATTAGGGATTAGTCAGGTGTGTGTGAAACAGGTGTTTTCAGTTGTTTCTTGAAGGTTGTGATGGTCTCAGAAGATCAGGTGGAGGCTGGGAGCTCGTAACACCAGGAAGGAACAGAATAGGTGAATGTCTTAGAGATTGATCTGATACCTCGTTGTGAGGGAACAATCAGGCGTCACTCATTTACAGAATGTAGTTGGTGGGAGGGGGCGTATATTCAAAGGAGTGAGTTGAGGTTGGAGAGTGAAGTACCGCTGACTGTCCTGAAAGCCAGAGTCAGAGCTCTAAAACTGCAGGCAGCTAGAGGAAGCCAGTGGAGTGAGATCAGAAGGGGTGTGATGTGGGCTCTCTTTAGTTGATTGAAGACAGAAGGTTGTGTTGACTGGAAGACCAGTCAGTAGGGCACTGCAGTAGTACATCCTTGATATTACAAGTGCTTGGACAAAGAGTTGCATTGCATGCTCGAACAGAAAAGGTCTGATCCTCCTTATGTTGTAGAAGCCACATGCTTTAATGACTGAACTCAGAGAAGCTATGTATATCAAGATATACAGAGAAGTGTGTATGTGTGTGTGTGTGTAGCCCAGTGAGGGTCTCTTACCAGAGTCATCTGTGTTATGGAGCAGCTGTGCTCTGCCTGGAGACTCTCTGAATGCCAGCATCACCAACGGCACTAAACCCCCCCCTTCACAAACCGTAAGTTACATTAAGTACCTGCAGCATTACAGCACAACAGTGAAACTGAACACACTGAAGTTTGGGTTCCACTGTCTTGTTGACTGGAAGAATATTTACATCTAATTTTTTGATGTTCTGTGTCTGCAGCTATTCTTATAGAGTCATGTAGAGACTGTTGTTTACCCAAATACATTTGTCAAAATAACTGTAAATTTTTCTTGTCCCAACTGCTTCACTTTTAGTTAGCTCCGTGGGAAATACTTTGTGAAGAAATTGGTATTATTATTAAAATAGAAATACAATTAAACAAACTATAGAAATATAACAAAAATATAGAATTACAATTAAATTACATAATTCAAAATGAGTAAATACCTGTGACCTCACTGTTCATGCATGTGACCTCTGATCTTTTCTATTTCTCTGGTTTATATTCTGTGAAATTTCACTTCTTTATTGCCCTCCAATTGTTTCTAGGTTGAGATTGTGGGCAGAAACGTGCTGATGGACAGAGATTCTGCTTCCTGTTCCATCTCGGGCATGGCCAGTGGAGGTCCGGGTGTGG
Source organism: Ambastaia sidthimunki (assembly GCA_036877625.1). Lineage (NCBI taxonomy): Eukaryota > Metazoa > Chordata > Actinopteri > Cypriniformes > Botiidae > Ambastaia > Ambastaia sidthimunki. The sequence continues at coordinate 13,822 of JAZGTK010006243.1, forward strand.
CTCAGGGTGGCATGTTCCACTTCCTCTCTAAACTCCGTCGTCATGCCAGTCTGGAGGGCGCTGGTCCGTTCTACAGCCGGAAGAAATGGAGCTTTGACACCATTCAGAGAACAGCTAGTTTAGACATGAGAGGTGAACGTCAAATGTCAGTCAGAGCTGTATTGTGCTGCTCTGACTGATCAGGGGGGAGGATGTTTTGAAACCTTAAAAGTTACCGAATGCTTTCATACTAAAATGGACTAATTGACTCAATTACTCAACTGGCAGGTTCTCCACGTAGACGAGCATTTCAAAAGCAGAGAGCTGCCAGCGAGACTCTGACTCACGAAGAGGATCAGCTGCAGGAAAGAGTCTGTGACTTTCTGATGCAAAACCCCCTCGCTCAGCCGCAGATGGAAGCACTGAGACGTCTGTCTGCTGGCTCTTTGGACACCAGAGCAGGATCTTTAGCTTCACTCACCGGGTGTGACTCCTTCACTTGAGGCAAAATGCCTTTCATAGACAGAGTCTCTGTTCTGTCAGCGTCTGTAAAAAATAAACCAAAGATTAGAGGAACAGTGAAGTTAGCAAATACTAGCTGACATTAGGTGATTTGTTGTCGAATTTTGCATAAGAAAATATCAGAAAGAGTTTCAACAGAGTGCGTAAAGTGAATTTGTATTTATTCTGTATTTAGTCTCTGTTTTAACATTACAGTCTATATAATAACGAGTAGTGATATTACCCATTCCTGATCCACAACATCTGATCATATTGATGTTGTGTTTAAGTTTTCTGTTAATGTCATTAATAAGTAAATATCATAATTACAAGGTCATGTTTACCTAAACTGTTTCCTGTCTGCAGGTTAGAGGTGGAGACCGTAATGGAGATCAGATACCATGTAGAAGCAAATCTGACAGATGTTCCCTCAGCACATGGACCCCTGAAGATGAATTCAGTTGAAAAGAATGGAGCTGTTGTGACAGACGGAGCATCAGGAGGGGCAGCTGCTGCAGAGGGTACTGAAGGATTTGGAGCAGTGAGTCATCAGAAGAATCTGGAACAGCCCAGCCTGTATCGTGACATCTGGAGTCTGAGAGCATCGCTGGAGCAGTATGCCTCCTCTGACCTCAGCAGCAATGATAGAGACTCCACACGCAGTGATGCAGACAGCGTCTGCTCTGCAGGGGCTTCCCGCGCAGGTGTCGCCAGCTGTCAGTCACAGGACATTGACGATGAGTTGGATGGGGACTGCGAGCTGCCCTACGATGATGTTGTTAGGGAGGTGGGGCTGCGGAGGAACGGACAGGACGGCATGGACTCAGAAAGAGGTGTAGATGGAGAAACGACCAACAGGAAACTTCTGCAGATGGACAGTGGTTATGCTTCTATCGAGGCCCCCTGCAAAGCTCCAGAGGAGTTTCGACTCTTTGGAAGTGCTTCTGGGAAGACAGCTTCAGAACGCCGACGCTTTTTCACCAGCGCTGGGCGTAAGGGCACGGTTTGTGAGAGTTTTGAGGCTCGGTTGTTCAAGGAAGAGCTGGAGAAAGAAGTGTCTGAAGTCTGCGTGGAGGAAGAGAGTCCTGTCACTGTTTCCCATAGCAAGTCTGAAGCTTCTTCTGCAGCCAAACCCAAAGCGCCCTACCAGCGTAGAGACTACAGCATCGACGAGAAGACAGAGACATTGTTCAACGAGTTCCTGCGCCATGACCCCCAGTTTGACCACCAGGCATCACCCTCACTGAGGCATCGTCATCGTTCTCGTGTTCACCTGAGAAAACAGTGGCAGCGCAGCAAGCAGTACAGTGACCCGGGTACCGCCCGATACTCCCCATCTTTAGAGCGACAGCGCTGCTACCCGCTGCGCAGAGGCGACAGTGCCAACTATCCGCTGGACACGCGCTACCACAGCACCCTGCCTCGCATCGCTAGTGCTGCAGATGAGGAGGCCAGTGAAGGAGCGGCTGCTTCTGACACCCCTGAGCAGGAACAAGGCAGTGTTGGAAGTTCTGGTCCAGACCTGGAAGACAATGCAAACAACAGCAGCAACAACATGAGCGGATGGTTCCCTCTATCACCTTTGCCGGACACCAGTGGCAAGGATTGTGGGACACTGGAGGACTTTGAGACAACAGCCCATGCCACAGATTTACATAAACATTCAGAGCTTGGTGGGTCGGTGAGCTCTTTTAGTTATTTGCATCCACACACAGACTCTGAAAACATCCATCACACTAACCCAGATCAGACAGGTTTCGGCCACATGCATCAAATCTCCAACATCAGTCCATCAGACAAACTGGGGTCCACTCTAGATGATCGACTGTACTCCAGCCTAAGAACTCAAAGAGAAAGCCAAGAGTGCGTGATGACCTTAAGCCACACCTCACCTGACGTAGGAGAAGAATAGGAACTAGTGATGAAGACAGAGGTTAGGGCACGTGAGAAGTGGTGAAAACGATTGTGAGTGACATAGGTTACGGTCACACTGCATTCAAATGTGGCCCAAGTCTTGATTGATCTGTTTTTTTGGATGACAGTGTAAACAGCAGGAATTATATTACGTTGAAGTGAGATTACTGCCACTACTCCCAAAGGAAACAAAATACAGTGATTTATTTTGATATTTTTAGTTTCAGTATGGGCTCATTAATACATTATACTCACATATAATATAATTAAACAGTCAGACGCTCATGTTCACCTAATATTTATACTTTAACAGTATCACAACTGCACGATCTGTACTGATAGTTATGCTGATATAGATAATGTGTGTTGAGAAGGTTGTTCTCTTATTCACCCAATGAAAACGCATTATCCATCATCACCTGCTGTGTGTGTGTGTGTTAGCCGCCATCAATCGTGACTGAAACTCCTGGCGAATCTTCATGTGTGGGTCAGTTTTACAAACTTGACTGTCGTTTAGTACATTAATTTATGTCACACAGCAACAATCGTAATACAGCGTACGCCCGGTTTTACGGATGCAGTTGTTTGGTTTTGAACCCGCATATAGAACCAATTGAAAGTTTTATTAAAACATTTTAGAGACACTTTAGGGAACGCTCTGTATGTGAACAATATCTAAATCTCAGTATCAAACAGTAAACGTTCATTTTGATAGGTTCTGATCTTCATCGGTCCTAAAGACGATTGTGCAAGTTAAAATGCGAACTTCATTTTAATGTAAATTTCCGTGTATTTTAGTGACTTTTTTATGTAATCAAAACATTTTTATTGAAAAAGCAACTTGGTCCGTTTTTATTGGACCATGGCGACAACTAAAGGTAATTAGCAGGAATATGTGAAATATATATATAACGTAATAAGGTAATGTCATTTTTATACAGTAAATTTACGATCAGAATTACAATAGTTGTTTAAACAATAATCGTCCAGTTTAAACACGCAGCTATCAGTTTTCCAAAAAATACTATTGAGTAAACAAACAAAAATGATTTGATGAAAGTGAAACCAAAACGTTCGCACTGCTGAAATGATAAATCTCTTAACTGAGTATCAGTTCTTGGCGTTATGAAATTCAGAAATACACATGAAAAAATAAAAAGAGCAAAATGTTTTCTGTGGATCTGAACAGTTTTTTTTTACCGTGTTACTAAAGATGCAACGTTGACGATGTATGAAAAGACTGTTGCTACGTAAGCAGACGTATGACGAGCATAATTCTGATCATTTTGTACATCTCATTTTTTTATATTTATCTTAATGTTTATTACTTATTTTAAATTAATACAGAATATGTACAGAATTCGTGTACAAACTTTTTCACCTGCATCAGTCGGTGTGATCACCAATGCATGACGTAATTTCCTGGTAGATCCTGGTATTCGTACACGGTTAGATATGTATGAAAATGAAGCGATTGTTGTCAGAAACTGGTCACGTATTCGTGGAGTTCACTGTGTAATGACGTCACCTTCAGCTGAAAGTAAAACGCGACACATTAACTACTGCAAACATTTCTGTCTGACCATTTACATGTGACCGAAGTCATTTTAATTAAAAAACACATGTACAGAGAAGTGACCGACCTTCTGTGTTTTGTTGGATCAGAATAAATAATCTGATCTACAGCATCCCTCGTTCTTCACTTCTTCCTTCACCATCTTCCCTCATTCTTCACGATCATCCCTCATTCTTCACTGAGACATTAAAGTTTTTTTTTTTTTGTTTGGTCTTCATACTGCCCGACTTGGAGTGACCAATAGTTTTCTTTTTAGTTTTTTCTGCATCAATTTTGTAAAAGGCATCAGATATTGTTTGTGAAATATTTTGTTTTAGACAAATATTTAAAACATTTTTTAGACAATTTAGACAAAAGCTTACCAAATAATAAAAAAAACATTTCTGTGTAAGCTGTAAAATCATCTCACCAAACTCTGCATTCAATTCAATGCAAAAGACACATTTTATTTATTGAATTAGGATTCATGAAGCATTTGTTTCTTTCAAATGTTGTGCCTGACAGTTAATGTAAAAAATGCCATCAATGTAATAAAGCAATAAGGTCATGGTGGTTGGCATGGTTACCCGCTTACCTGTGCTAACGTCAGTGCAAGAGATTGACAGAAATATGATGTTTTAACACAACTTGCTGCATTAATATAGAATGTGTCACAAGCCACTAAAAACAGCATAAAACGCAGAATGGTTCATTTTAATAATCAATCAATAGCTGCACTTTAAGCACATTTTCCCACTCATAGTAAACCCATGAGGTCTTTTATGGGCAGAAATGACGCAGTTCGTCACTGTTCTACATAACACGGGAACACATGAGTGTCTGCTGTGACACCTGCAGCATACAGAGCAGAAGATCAGAGAACAGCTGCACCTTCCCACTTTATCTGCTCTTCTTTATATGGAAAGACTCATTCGTGTTATAGCCATGCTTTAATCCATTTTATTTTTCCCTCCACTGTTAATGATAATCAAGTATTTTTGTGCACAAAAAGTCCATTTAGTTGTTTAAGATTATTTTCACAGTCTCTGACCCGATACAATTCAACTGTTTTTGCTGGTGTGCCTTGAAGTGGAAAAAGGGTTTTAAATGTGTCATTTTGCAGTTTGTTTCAATAAATGTGTCAATCCAAAGGAAAAAAAAAGATCATTTGTGTCCTTTAGGTTTTAATGAGAAGAAAAAACATCCTCAAGGACTAGACAAAAACCAGTGACCAGAAGTAAATCGTTCTGAAGAAACCATACAAAGCAAACAGCACCATCAACTCTGCTTTAGCTGCGATGTCTTTTATATAAATAATACTTAACTAGAAAAACTAATCACATGGAGGATGAACTCTTTCCAAACTCCACGAAGTGTTTTAATGCTTCTGTTTTGAATGCTGCTATAATCACCTGTACCGTATTCTCTGTTTCACTGATGTCATCTTTAACTGTAGTTTACTGTCAATGAAAAACTGAAGGATGAGGTGAGATCAGCCACTACAGATTGAGACCGAAGACAGAACAAGACGGCAAGAAGAGGAATCAAACACCTGATCTTCAGAGAAAAACAAGTCCACTCCTTCCCAGCATTCCCTAAAGAAGTCTGTCTGTCCAGATCAAGTCCAGCTAGTGTCCGGGAGCCGTTGCAGAAATGTGTGTTGGGAAGAGCGCTCCGCATCTGCGGCTAAACAACAAAAACCTGCAGAGAGAAAAAACAATGAAAAGTACACTGTCGAATTCATCCCACGTACAACAGCTGATGCTTGAGACTGACAGAAATGACTTCAGAGTACATGAAATAGAGAAGATTGTATGCGCTTCCTCAAGTAAAAACTGATTTTTTTTTGCATTTGAAATGTTGAGAACCTTATAATTATAAGGCAGCAATTTGTGAACATGCTATATTTACACAAAGTCTGAACACTACACGCATCACGCTACCATCCTCGCAGACAGAGAAATGCAGGAGATAATGCGCTGGGGAAAGCGACTGAGTCAGAACGCTGGTATGACACAAACGCACTGTGAACACTCGGTGTGAAGACCTGAAGTTACTGTTGAAGAACCAGAGCAGCATGCGGTGAAGGAAAGCTATGGCACTCTCACCTGTCCAGAGGAGCTAAGGCCAGGAGAAGAACAGATGGATGAGGTCATTGCTGCTTGCAGGTGGAAAGTTTGCGGATCTTGCTGGCCGCAGACATGCCCTTCCTGGAAGGATTCGAAGAAGAGCTGGAACGGCGCTCAGATTTGAGCTTCAGTGTTGCCGACTCTGTCCCATTCAGACACGGTGGCTTGGGCACGGCACGGGTGCCATCTTCCTCATCCTCTTCATCCTCCGGAACCTGCCCTGCTCAAAGCAACACACCGTGCTTCCGAGTGAAACACTGGTTCATGCTCCTCACAGACCGTTTACACTGTGAACTTTACAACTAACATCTGCGCTGCACCATGAACATACCAAACTCAACAAAACAAACCAAAATGATATTCTGCATAAATAAAATGATGCCCTTAAGATTGTTTTGCATTGTGACAATACCTTTGCAAAATAAATTAATACAACTTATACAAATAATTCTTAGTATTCTGGTTTTTAATGATTTTTAAGTATAAACACTTTACAGCTTCAAAATTGTTTTATTTTTATGGCATTACCTATAATAAACATCTCAATAAACAACTCACTTTTATTAAGCAAATGTCATGTCTTATTGCTTTTGTTCACAGTAAAATAACTACAAAAACAGTCATTCAGACGGCTAATATATACGCTTCACACAACTTCCAACAGCTGTGCAAACCCTGTCAAAATGTGATTTCTGACTCTTATGACAATGAATGTGTCGTGATTGGTGGACAGGGTGGAGGTCCGAAATGTCAGAAATGGCCCCGCCTGCTCACCTGGTACTGTGAAGTCCTGAGTGTATATGATGTCATCTTCCCCATCAAAGAGCTCGTCGTCATCCTCCTCAGCGTAACCATGGAGATCCTCCAGGTACGGCACCACTGTCATGCTCCTCCAGGGGTCTCGGGTCTCTGCGCTGGGCGGGATGGGGACAGGCGATTCTGAGGGGGGGTGTTTCTTACGGACCCAGCTGAACATCATAAGGAGATGAAACAGATGGTGAAGTGGTGCATAATACAGATTTTAAAAACTACATTTTTATATTTTTCTGAAGGTTTTTATAAGACCTGTAAGACTTTAGTTTGTGTCACTTTTTTAATAAAAAAACACAATAAGAGTCTTTTTTGTGAATTTACACCAATATCACCATCAATATCACCATCACCAGTGTGTGATGAAATCATTTGTGTTGTCTGG
>JAZGTK010006244.1:0-21092 GCA_036877625.1 Ambastaia sidthimunki
GGGAGAAGGAGATGCAGGAGTATAACATGCGAATGGCATCAGCCCGTACTGCATTGCTGCTTGAACGACAGCAGGCACGCGTCAATAAGGAGCTGCGCAGGGCACTGGACAACACCAACGCGCAGCTGGCCCAGACCCACAGAGCTCAGTAAGTTGACTGCAGTTGATAACCATCAGCATTTAACTAAAATACTACTCATAATTGCTGAAAGTGCTTGTTTAAAGCAGTGAGTGATGATAGCATTACGTTACCCTATTAAGTTCTGCAACAAATAAAAACTCTGTTTGCATTTACAGGCAGAAACATCTTCAGAAGGTTTACACCAACATGCTTGATGAACGTTATTTTGCCCAGTTTAACAGCAACAACCGATGAAATGATCTAAACACCATCAATAAAGCCAGCGATAAAGAACAATAAAACAGTTGACATACAACAATTGTTTTTCAATAAATAAAATGGGGGCTTCACTTCTAAGTATGAAAAGTTGGGCAAATTATCAATAGGTCACATTATTGTTGCTGTGTTATGATTACAAACAGTATTTGTTGTTGTTATTCACAATAATGTCACAATTGTTTTTAATTCTTTTTATTAAACATTTTGTTATGTAATAACATTACATATTTACCCAAGCATTTAAAATAAAATCAGTTTATCTTGTGTGACTCAAAATTTCAACACTTTTTTTGTCAGCATGATAGAAAATGAACTAATTTGGTAAATTCTATCTCTCTATAAGTATTCAGGGGTCCTGAGATGGCAAACAAGTGGTTGTACCCTAAAAATACCTACTAGTTTTGTGTTCAAACATTCTTGTCATAAAAACTGATTGTACAATTAATATTGAAGGTCAAGTATCAGAGTCCTCCATTTTGTTGTTAACAGCCTTTGAAATAAAGAGATGTTTTACACCAGATGGCAGTACAGGTCAGTTCAATACGTTACAATTCTTCACACCAACACACTATAAAAACAAAATAAACAACCCCTGCACACATTTGATAAACACACATTTCAGAAGAACATTCAGTACACAATACACTTAGTCCAGTGTTAAAATTGTCCTAGTTCAAAGATTGTCTTTTAAAGTAGTTCACAATAAACTCTCAAGGACAAACTTGTCCCATTTTACCAGCAAAGCTTCAACAGCCTTTTTCTTTGTTTGGTTTGGCATTGAGCTGTACCTAGAAATAAAGAGTGAGAACACAAAAAAGTTACAAATATGCTGCAAAGCTGGTTGCGTTATACTAATGACTTTTGCACAGATCATAATAATAACTAGATGAATTGTGAGAATTATTACAAAGGCCAATATACAACAGTATATTAAACATAAGTACCTCAGAATCTAAAAGTTATTTTGTAAATTATGTATCTATTTCTAAAACAATTATGTAATATTTCACAAACTATCTGTAATTTAAACATAAGTGTATTGGTTAAAAACGTAGCTGTATTACCTGAGAGAGTTTATGACCAGCTCTTTCAATGTGCCTAAATTAAAGCTCATTCCTCCAAAGCCCACAAATGCTTCGTAGAAATCGTGTGAAAGGCCACTCGCCCCAAAGAGAGCTGGATCATCAGAGCTGATGACTACAGGATGACCCTCAGCCATCAGCACTGCAGCTGGGTGATTCCGCAAGTCCGAGACCAGCTTTAACACCTGACACATAAACAAATGAACACGTTGACTATTAGTAAGTTGGTGACTATTCAGACAGATATAAAGATAAAGATTTTACACAAAATCTTAAAGACATTGAGTGAGGATATACCTGATTTGAGATGGGACAAACTTCTATTGGTACATCCATTTTCCTAGACATCTCTTTGACTACAGGGTGACGTGCCAGGGCAAAGCCATGACCTACGCGTGTGGTGTTGAATAGAAGAGCATCCATAAGGTTCTGATCCACATTTGTTCCCTGTGAATCTATGTGGGGAATAAAGATCAGAGGTGCTGCATGTTGCTGCTGTGGCACTCGTAAAATGCATTCAATAAACGTTGTTTTGAGAGCTCAAGAGTCTAAAGGAACGCTTCTGCGGGTTAAACTGCTCTGTACAAGATGAAAGGGGTAAGATGTTAAAAGCAACCTGTCTCTCCGGCATGGAAAAAGTAGGCCAGTTTAACACCCCTTTCTTCAGGTAAACTCAAAGCATCCTTGAAGTACCACAAAGGTCTGCCAAGATCTTCTTGTCCAACCTGGAGTTACAGAAGCACATGTGTTCTGGTTTCTCTATAAATCATTTATGTACTGTATGATGCATTGCAATAAAGTGCTGAAATATACTCACAAAGTCAAACCCTGCCATGATGTCGGGAAAGTCCTTCTGTAATGTCATGGCCTCCTCTACTGCCTTTACAGCCTCAGTTGCATTCACGCCCCTGCAACACCCAGGAGGAACAAGATGTTAAGATGTTGTTTCAAGTCTTGCATTGAATACATTTATTAATCCAAGATGTATCTGACCTGTGGACAGTAAAGATCACCCGAGCCCCTAAGAAGTCTGGGTAATGTGCTTTAAATCTTCTAACTACTTCCTGGCAGGCCTGCAGACTCCAGTGCTTATCATTTTTTCTGCCATCAAGTTCATACGTCTTAAAACGATCAAATGAAAATGAACATGGACATTTAGTTATAATATATACAATTTCGAAAGGAGTAGCATATAAAGTAGTTGTGTACACACATGCTAAATTAATCCATACCGATGGTAGCAAAGCCCTGATTTCCACATACATGATGTTGTCCTCATAGAACTGTCTGAGACCTTCATAGAGATAGTCCTTAAAAACAGGTGCATAGGTGACCAGTCCATACGCCACCAAAAATGCCTTCTCAAATCTCTTCCATACCATACTTTGGCTGGGATAGGCTCTGTCGGGGTCCTCAGTGAAAAGTGTAAGATTTTGAATAAAACTGTTGGAGGAAATCAGACGAGGAACTTTAGAAAAACATGAAGAAACATCACCATTTCAAACTCTAAGGATCACTGTATGACCTGTTGTCCAAGTCAGTGCTGTTTTTCATCTTCTCCCTGAGGGATCTGAGCAGGGTCCATGAAGAGCAATGTGGACGAGACACAGGCTTCCCAGAGGAGAAGATAAACTGCACAGATTGCTCATCGGTAAAGCATACGTAGCAGTTATCTCTGTAGGTAACATTTTTAACTAGCCACTCCACATCCACCATAGCAAAGTCATGAACATGTAGGGCAGCACCTGGTCACATGAAAAGAAGATGTGATATATCAGTTTTCACAAAGCATTTTCTCAAAGCCTGGAGTTAATCTGTTTTTTTTTCATAAACGTTCAACAACAGAGATGGCTAGACAAGAATTTCACATACCTTAAAAATTAAGCAACTAAACGCACCATAACTGGTCAATCACAAACTACAGATCCATACTTAATACTCAATATAATTAGACTACTGCACCTTTGGGCATCTTCTGAAGCAAACTAAAGATGGGGCTTTGCTCAATAAGGGGCTTCGCCTTAAAGAAGTGCATGGACGGAGGAAACTGTTTTGCTTCCATCTCATACTGTTTTAGTTTCTGAAGTTTTGCATCGAGGAGTTTTTCTCTCTCATTTAGCTCCATGCCGCCCCCCGTCCGTGTAGACTTCTCCAGCTCTATCAAAGCCTCCCGCTTCCTAGGATCCGGTCCACAATGACATAATGCGCAGCACAGAAGCAGCATCCATATCTGCACCAGGCCCCGCAGCGTCAGTTCGTACATGGCTTTGATGCAATTCAACCACAAAACTCTGTGCTAAGAAGAAATGAGTTTAAATTGAATGGTTATTTGCAAAATAATGCACAAAATTATTTAACTCTTTTATGTGAATGTAAAGTATGTAAAACATGGAGACTTGGACCACCTTTATGTTTCAGCAGCCTTAAACTGTAGTTAACCTGGGAAGTCTGTACAAACTGTTATTATAAAGAAATACAGGTTTCCCACTGCTTGCCCGTTTTCTTCAAATGTCATCAAGTTTCAGGTCCTTCCTCCTGTGAAAAATCAGCTGGTACTGAACTGTGAACGTCTACAAGTAAAGAATAACCCACAATAGGTTTAATGAAATTTGCCTGTAAACCACAGTCCTCCTACAAACAATGAGACCATCTGTTACAGACTCAATTACATGTAAGCAAACCACATGACACATCAAAATAACGTTGTTTCGTTTCACGTCCTTCTTTTTTAATAACCAGTACTGAAATGGCTCAATCTATAAAAAGCTTTGCAAATTTCGTTTAAATGAGAATCGATTTAATTATGACAATAACAGTGTTTAAACCGGACCGCTGTACTGGATAAAGTGATCAAGCTTGATTTAAAGTAAACGTAGCAAATTAAAGCTGACACGTCTTACCTGAAGCTTGAGTCAAGTGTATCGGTAAACTGTATCGTTTATTGTAATATCTGTAAAATAAATATTAGTAAACTTAACCGAGTCGGATCGACTTTAACAAAGTGTCTCTGCTTGTATCCTACCGACTCCCTTTCAAAACATAGCGTGACGTCATGGTTTTTCTCGACGCTGATTGGCTGTGGTGTGTGTCACTGTGCCGCGTAGACAAAAGAGATTAATACAATGTTAAAATGTTAGCGTATTTAAAATCTAGCAAGTTTATTAAATTAAACGTTTAACTTGTTTTCGACTATTATAAAGCCCATAAAGCAACAGGTCGTGAAATATAAGGTGATATTTTTACTTTTGTCCACCTATAGGTGAAATTTGGCAGTTATTTCACTCTGACTGAAACGCTTAGACCAAATTTTCTGTAAGTATATCACCACAAAAAACATTTTTCTTTACATAAAAGTACAATGTACATTGTCCTGATTATCATATAGTTGTTTATTTAGTATATTTGTTATTGTATATCGTAATCAAGCTTAAAATCACGGTGTGGGTGTGTACGTGTAAATGACCAAGGCAAATATAATGAAAACGTATTTTATTCTAAGAAATGTACAGTATAGAAAATATGCCCATTTCCAAAATAATTTGTCGTTCAGGTAAGACACGTATACTTCACATACAAATGAAAGTTACACGTGCCATTCTGAATGCCCACTTTCTACTGAGGTAAACTGTAAAGAAAAACTGAGGACACATTAATATTCAAAAGACAAAAATGTACAAAAGGTAGAAGCAAATAAATAGGATTCACATTTAACCAACTAGTTGTTTAACTAGTGCAGAAAGATGACAGCAGAGATGCTAATGAGAGATTTTAAGAGATACAAGTTACCCACCAATGAGTAAATAAAAAGAAAATTAAAAAAGACATCTGTACACCGCACAATCTTATCTATTACAACTAAATCCCTTTACATATGAACAGGTGATTCTGAGAATTCACTGACAGAACTTTTGTCTATTGCCAAAGTGGTACTAATTTACTGGTGAGCAAAGACAGGTTTACACAAAACTGGCGAACAGCGTCCATGCCATCTCATAAAATACATATATTACACTTCACGGATCACCAACATAAATGTTTAATGTTAAAATATCACCTTCAGAAATGATACAGTGACAAAGGTTTCTGGGACAAAACATCTCAGTGCATCATAAACATCATCAGATCCTTTGTACTAGGTGTACAACCTCTTTTACGGCTGACATCCTAATGCCGATACCACAAAACTCCAAAATGAGAGCAAAAACGTCAACAACATTACCTTTTCAAACCTAAGATGCTGCCTTCTGTTACGGTTGTAAAACAGAGACATTCAATGTGGAATGCAAAAGTTTTAATTATGTTCAAACTTGGCACTGATCATTTAACAGTGGTCGTTCGGTTTTGCACGTAGACTTATTAAGGCTTACATAGTGTTGATTAAAGGATGAAGCTATCAAACATGACAGAGTAAGAAAAAATAAATGGTATATTTTAGACTACAAACACATAAGCAAGTGACAAAAAAATGATTTGAGTTTGTGTCTAAGGGAATGACGAACGTGGCAAATTCTGGTATTATGAGGTAGATATTCTTGCTGTCATTTTCCATGAAAAGCAGTTTATTTTGAATGCTTTGAGATGAGCTGATCCAGAGAGACCAAGAGAACAAATTAAGTAATTAAGCAGATATTTAAAATAATTCATTTAGTGCAGGACAACAACAGTAGGAACTTTGTAAAAGAAACAGACCAACCTTTTTCGTTTGGCCTTCCCCATAAGAAAACTATGCATTTAACATTGATATTACACAACTGTGTGACAAACACTTAACCACAACTACTGCTTGACTCTTCCTGTTTCTTTTGCTTCTGTACTGAAGACAAAAAAGAATGTAAAATTAAGATCAAGACTCACTGTATTCAGAAGAATTAAGGTTAATTATCACAGTTCCAGAGACATTTCATTGTGTCATTTTTCAGTGAATATTCTTTTGAAAATACCCGTATTAAAACCACTACACCCTGAGGAATTATTCAGTAAAAGAGGAAGCATTCACGTAAAATGAGCACATCAAAGAATTACATTTGTTAAGTGGTACTTTAACAAGTAAATTCCTACAAGTCTAAGGCCGATTCATATCCACTTATTCAATTTATTTTAAGTATTGCAAAATAAGCCGTTTTTCTTTTGTTACCATATTCAATTTAGACTACAGTATTGCAATTAGAAACAAAATTAAATACTGAATAATATCAGATGACAAAGAATAATCCAGCCTTCAAGGAATCCTAAAAATCAGGTTGACCAGTAGCCTGTGTATAAAAATAGCTACTTCGGTATCTAAAGCCTGATTCCATTTCATTCTGTGCATACTGTACATAAACCAGGAGGACACATCAATGAGGGACAACCATACACAGAGATAAACACAAGTGGAAATTTCTAGTTGTCCCATACAAAGAAGCACGTCTATTTTTAGTTCAAGGCCACTAATTCCAGTATTAAAGACTATTCCTAGTGCATAAAGAATAAAGCAGCCAAGTTTTCTGCTAGTCTATTAAAATTAAAGATAATCTTCAAGTTGAAACAGCTTTACAAGGATGCAGAACACCAGAACTCAGGTGGATATTGTGTTGTAGTTGAAGTGAGCATCACCTTGTTAAAACACTCCAGGTGTGGTTTCTCCTAGTACAGCAGATCCACCTTTAATTTCTTGTGTTGCATTATTACTATATCTAAAATCATTCGCATAAATTCAAAAGTAAATAAAACAGGAACATTCAATAAGTACAAAAAAGGCAACTGAGGCTAGTTTGTCCACAGAGTTTGAAACAAAACAAGTAGCCTTAGTACCTTTGTTACTAAACCTGAGTTTTGAAAAGGAACACCAAATGGTAAATTGTAGAACTTGCTCATTACCAATATAAAGTTTCTTTTCTCCTTTTGGAAATGCCCTTGCAAAAGACGTAGGTTCTGCAGGTCAATGAGGTCAAAAAGACAATCCAAACTAAGATAAGCTGCAGACCAGCATTGAAGAGTTGTTTAACAGTATTTAAGCACTAAACAGGATTGAAAATTCACAGCTCTTTCTTGGTCAATGGTCCAGCTCATTGGCACTAAGAGACATTCCTTTCCTTCCTCATTAAAAATTGGTGCCCAGTTCAGAAGACATTTCGTGGTTGGGTTTTAATCATATAAGGGGTATGTGTAAAGAAAAAAAATGACTGGTGTTAAAATTGTCATTTTCAGTAAATGATCACCAATCTTCCTCATTTCTGCTGTTCTCCTTTTACGTTTATTCCAAGATTTCATTTACCATCGTAGAAGGTATTCAAGTAATTCTTGCCACTAAACTCTTAACATCATACTCCTTGTTTATTGCCTGGGCCATTAGGAGACGATGTGCCCAACATCTGCTGCCTATTAAACAAGAACAAAAGCATTATAGACAAGTTTAGATTAGGCAGACCAAGTCAAAATTGTTTAGGTTAATATATCTGACATATTTGTGTGTATGTCTATTTGACCTGTATGTTGATTAAATATTTGTTCAAATCTAATCATAAGGTTTAAAAGGTAAAAGAGATCTTACCCAGTACGAACTAAGTGTTCTGCAATCACTGTTCTTTGTGGAACCACCATTCCCTGGAAGTGCCCAGAAACATTTGTATGCCTGTACATAGTCATGCGAGTTTGACCTGGGGAGAAAGGCAGGTGCTGGGGCCTCTGTAAGGCTTCCATCAAATGTGGAAGAGGATGCTGTGGAGCAAATTGTCCTCTGGGAAATTGGTGGCTAGAATATGCCCCCCCTGCCATCATATGGGGTAATTGAGCACCACCCTGCTGCATGTTGGGATGCATGGCAGGAGGGCCATGCATTCCATATGGGAAACTGGGGTGTGGCTGAGGTGAAGGACGATGTCGGGCTGCAGCATTGTGGCTGTCCAGGTCCAAAATCTCCTTGGGGCTATCAGAACGTTCAGAAGATTCTTCGGTTCTTGCCTGCTTGGCAGGGCTGCCATCCTCTTTGCTTTCCAATGTGCTGCTATGCAACCCATCAGGTAAAGGACTTGGTGACATTAAGCTTCCACCAGATCCATCTGAGCCATGTGGAGACATGATGTTGTCTTTTTGCCGGCCATTAACAGTGCCAACTGATGGTGATGGGTAAGCATTAGGCATTAATGGGTGTTGAGGCTGGTATGGAGGTCTTTGCCACTCCTCAGCTGAAAGTCTTGGCCTGCTATGTCGGTGGTGCTGATAGAACTGCTGCTGTTGGTATGGAGAATACATGTTAAGGTGACCCTGAGGATGTTGTGTGGCCATGCGATACTGGTATGGAACACCTTGCTGGTGATAAGCAGCATAGTGTGGATGATTACGGTGAGGGCTAGTAGTCTGTGATGGAGATGCTTGGTTTGGTTGATTTGAGGGATGTAATGCTCTATTTATCGGTGGGCCAAAATGTTGATGTGTTGGCTCACTTACACTATATTGGGTCACAGTGTTGCTCTCTGGACTCTGAGAGTGCATTGAAGGTGCCTGATTGTTAAGTGGTATTGGTCCCCGACTTCCTAGCTGGGTTTGTGACTCTAAACCAAGGGGGTGTTGTCTGTAAAGGCTGTTGGCAGTCCTTATGTTAGAACTGGTGCTATCTTGGGAAGCTGTGTTCCCACCTGATAATCTCCTGCTGGTTGGCTCACAAGGCCTTTGGTCCCCTTGATCAGCTGGAGAGGGCTGAGCAAGTGGCTGTGATACAGGGTGGCTGGGAGGTAGAGAGCTGATGGTTGCAGGCTGATGAACACCTGGTTGACCCCCCTGAGCCAGTATCTGTGGCATTCCATGAAGAGGCCCTGGCTGTGGGCCTCTGGCAGATCCATTGTGAAGTACTTGGTGCGAGCCATTTAGATGGTACTGGTGAGATATATTTTGTGGTGTTTGTTGAGGAAGACTCTGTAGCATATGTGGGGAAATATTCTGACACTGCTGATGAGAGCCATTCTGAGTAAACTGTGGTGGAACATTTTGATGTCCTTGCTGAGAATGGTGCTGGGACATTTCATCTGGAGTTTTGCGGGGCATCGACTGAGGACTGCTTAGGGAAACCTTTGAAGAATTTTCCACTGGCTTTTGATTCTGGTATCCCAGTTTGGTTGCATTTTGAGAATTGAGTGGGTCACTGTTCTGGGCCATTACTGGATTTGGTTGTCCATGTTTGTCTTCATTCTCATTGGAACAATCAGTGCTTGGAGTGAACACTAATGCAGAAGCCGTCCCTAGTGAAGTTTGGTTCTGCGGTGATCTATTCCAGTCTGGCACATGCGGGTTCTTCTGTGTTTCTGTTTGACTGGGATAAGGGCAAATAGCTGGCTCAATCAGAGTAGAACTCTCTCCGCTTGATGGTTTATCAGTTGATTTTGGACTTGAACCTATCAGGAAATAAAATTAAGTGTTAACTGTGGTCATGAATGTTTTGAGTGCAAATGTGCTTATATCATGAAGACAACATCCCTCAAACTGTCACTCTTCCATAGAATCAATGAAAAGTGCAATATTACAAATAAAGTGATGTGCAGGCCAAGTATGGCAACTCATACTTGTAATTTGTCCTCTGCATTTAACCAATCCAAGTTTACAAACATTACTCAAATATGCCAACAATTACCTTTGGGGGTTTTTGGCCGATCAAGCTTGTTGTCAGGAGAAGACAGTGCCACACAAGCTGAAGTATTACTACCACTTTGTGGGGTGGGCTGGAAGCTGCCAACATGATGGGAAGATGGGGCAGAAAGCTGTTGAAGAGCAATCATCTCTGGGCTATCAAGCATGGATGCCAAATGTGACCTTGAGTCCTGAGGGGCTCCTGGTGGTCTTTGACCAATGGCCCCTTGGGAATTTACAAAGGGCATTCTATACTGACTGTTTGCCATTGCATAACCAGAACTGTGTGGAGGATGGATCATGTTGTGATTGTATGGAGGCTGGTTTGTCATGCTCTGTTCTTGCACCATTGGCCCACCAGATGTCTGCTGTCCTTGGTGGTTGATGGGTGGCCACATCTTTGGCATGCTCATGCCATGAGGACCATAAGGAGGGTAAGAACTACGCATTGGGACACCAGGCCTAGGATATCTGTTTCCCACAGGATGCCCATCTAATTGTTGCAGAGAAGGGTACATATTACCCTCAGAAGGAGGGGCAGAGAGGCCTCCAGGCTGAAGGGCCACTGGCCTGGGACCAAGGGAAGGGCTATGAGTGGGTCCAGGATAGGAATGCTGCTGATATGGAGGCTGAAGTGGCCGAACCTCAGGTCCTGCTGGGTATCTAGGGCCAAGATGTGGCCCATTTATGTGGGAACTCTGCTATAAAAAACAATTTTGTAAAATTAAATAATGAAACGGCATATTGCAAAATAATACTACTATATGCAGAAAAGCATACCTGTATGTTGTAGTGCGGTATATGCAGAGTTCCATGATCCCCTGTTGGCCTAGGCATGAGGTGTTGCTGCCCATGGTATGGGTACTGAGGGTCAATCATCATACGCTGGGAATACATGCCTGGTCCTGGAGGACCTGGAGGCCGTTGAAACTATGGGCAAAAAAAAATGTTTTCTCCCCATGCCAATACTTCACAACTATGGTAATTTATCAGTTACTAGTTATAAAACAATATTGTTTCACCTGTAAGCAATACATTTAAAAAACACAGACGGCTGTCTAACCTGCTGAGTTGGATATAACATGCCAGCCTGTTGCTGTCCTGAGTGGATGCTATGGGGATATGATGGGCCATTGCTGTAATGTGAAGGAGGCGGTTGTGGAGAAAATTTTAACATCTCTTGTTGTTGATTGTTTCCTTTGCTAGCTTTTCGTTTTTGAACCTGCTCTGTAGCTCTGATCAAGCTATCAGGCCCGGACTGTCTATGACTTTTGCTCTTTTTCTTGCGGTCACAGTCCTCTTTGCTCACATGAAACTCCTCATCTGTATCGCGATCCTCAGAGGGGAAGTGCTTCAGTAAGGCTCGGCTAAAGCAACGTTCCAAAGACTCAGCCATTATTGTGTATTCTGAGGAGACAGACAGTCAGATTTACACAAACACACAAACTCATCTGCCCATGCAACAAGCACACAGACCAGGTCACAGAACCACAGTTGACCTCTGACCCTGCCTCCCCCAGGGGAGTGCATTCTGAAAGATGGATGGCTCCAAAGAGAGGAGCTGCAGGCTGGAATGTCTCTGTGACACTGGACGACCTGGCCCACTAGAGGATAGCTCAATCACTCCCTATTAATCAATGTCAAATCCCCACCCCACATATTTGCACTACTAATGGGAATTGCTTTGCTTATCTACACACAGTTACATACTACACTAAACATTTTGGCAAGTAAATTTTTCTTCAAAGATTTTCACTTCTGCTTAAAAGCCACAATACTGGGAAACATAGCAAAAAACATTGTATTTACCACTCTCCTCCCCATTGTATTCCAGACAGTTCTCAAACATTAGCTTTACATCAGCCACAAACTCATCCTTGGCCATGTACTCCCCATCATTCAGTTTTCTTTCAATAGTTGAGAGGTCCATTGGTGTCTGACAAAACATTTTACACATTATTACTTTTAACAAGATTAACATACTTCTGTATAATAGTTAAAAACCAACCTGTATGATTTCGTGATAGTTGGGGGCATAAGATTCATCAACAGGCTCCAGGAAAGGCCAGGCATCTTTATGAGCTTTGAGGGCTTCTAACACTGAAAAGAAAAAACATTTACAGCTACCACAGCTGTAGAATGAGGAAACATACTGAGGTTTGACCACCATACAAGCTGCAATTTCCAAACATACCTTTGTACAGAGCTGTGTAGTCGTCATCAATGTCATAACTACAGTAGGGAAATGAGAAATGAGTACAAAACAGCAGTTAAAACCACTGAACTACACAGAACCATTATATTCAGATAGATAGTATTTAAACACTGAAATTAGTAATTTGTAAAATACTTGTATGCATGTTTAAAGTGATCAGAAAGAGTGGGTATCTACTACTGAGCCCTTACAACTCTTTGGTGTGGCGTGCTCGGCGAATAGGTGAGTGGGTCTCAAGATTAAGCAACTCAGGAGGAAGTTCTTTGCCTTGTGAGAGCAACCAGGCCTTCTCTTCTCGTTGCTTTCTTCTACGTGCACGCTCTGTACAACATAAAAACAATTAATGACAGTATAAGAAAGCCAAGCACACATGACCTTTTTTATTACCATTATAAGAATGTCATGTTACTTGCCCCTTTCTGACAAGGCATGGTTGATAAAAAGTTGCCATACAGAAAGAAAGTAGTAATATGAGCAATTCATCAGTCAACTTTAGAAGGCACATTTGATCAAAGAGCACAGGCAAGATAAAGGAGAGAGATGCTTCATGTGCTGCCTTGACTGGCAAACCCTGCTGGGAGGATTAAAGGGGCTGGAGGAAGAAACCGCTGGAGAGAACTGCAGGCCTGATTTTCATCCATAATACATTAATGTGAATAGGCCCATCAGCAGCAGCACAATCAAGAGTTAATTAACCCTCTGACAGAGGATATCAGAGCTGGATGATTCTCATGAGAAGTGAGGTTGATCGTTTCCACTAGCTCAGCTCTTTGTATGATTAAAGCAGCCTTAGGTTAAAAGAATGCTGACTTCAAAACTGCTATGTTGAGACAAGACTACAGAACGTACTCTAGCGTCAGTGTGTGTGTTTGATCATGCTTCTGGGGAAACTTCTGAGTCTGAGAGAGTATTAAGGTAGCTGGTGATTTTGTGTAAAGTTGAGCGTGACTCACCCTCCACAGCTTTGACTCTTTCTTGCTCTTCTCTCTCCCGTTCTTCCTGAAGTAGTCTTTCTTCTTCTCGCCGCTGCTCAGCAAGAAGCGCTTGTCTTTGCAGGTCTTCCTCTCTCTGCTTTTGCTCAACCTCTGTTATACCATTGACCTACACACACAAATATTAAATTGTCTTATAATGTATTTGCAAACCAAAAATAAAGTACTGTGGCAAATTTTAAAGCTCACCCCATTCTCTTCGCTGGTGTTTTGTACAGTGTAGTGGTGGCTGTCATGTTCCATAGAGGAATTCAGTAGCTTCTGTTTCATCTCCTTCTTCTACGAAAAAAAATAACCTTGTCACTTGCAGTTAGTTAGGTCACTTGTGGGATTTTCTTCCCCTTCCTAATATGCCCTTTGTTTACCCAATGGATGCAT
Organism: Ambastaia sidthimunki; assembly: GCA_036877625.1. Taxonomy (NCBI): domain Eukaryota; kingdom Metazoa; phylum Chordata; class Actinopteri; order Cypriniformes; family Botiidae; genus Ambastaia; species Ambastaia sidthimunki. The sequence goes on from JAZGTK010006244.1 coordinate 13,669, forward strand.
TTAAATGCCCATCGTGACCAATGACCATCAAAATCAGGCACTGAATGAACATCAATCCCCTCCCATGAATCTTAGTAAACGCAGAACCTTACACTTAATCCCATCGTAACCGAACCGCCTCTGGTATTACCACTTAAGAGGTCAAAAAACCTGCAGTACTGCAGGCCGTCAATCACCAGGCTCCAGCTTGCCTCAAGGTGAGAGCCTGCTCCATGTCGACGGTTAGATGGATTGGCTCTGACAGGGCTGTGTGAGTGTGCATGTATCAGTAAGTGTACGTGTGCTGATTTGAAGAAGCAGTTGTCCAAGTTAAAACCTGCTGCATCAAGGTTGTTGGGTTGTGCTCAGGAATTTTGCAGTGAATTACTTTTATTTCTGTTTTAGAAAAATATGTGAAGCTGCATGATGTTGGAAGCACTGATGTAAGATCTACATTTATGCAGTAAGGGTATGTAATGGTGATTGCTGGGAGCGGGGTAGCTATGGCAACGAGACCCTCTAATAGGTTTTGATTAGCCACGGAAATGACATGTCAACACTGCAGCACACTGTACATACCAGCATACATCTAGACAACAGATTTTTCCACTGCTAAAATGAGACAAAGATCTAGTTTCTCTATTATCTGTATGTACATATGGGAATACTCTACAGACAACAATAACATCTAATCATGAACATTATCTGTTTAATATGGTTTAAACATTCTGTTGAAACTTGGCATTTTTTTAGTCCTGCTGAAGCAATCTCTACCAAGATTAGAATCAACAAATCTAAGTGTGACTTGTAACATGACTCATTATTACATCATATGCAGATTCAAATGACCAGGGTAAAGCGTCTTACCTTATGCTCGATCATATTACTGATCTCAGGCAGGAAGTTCTGAGTGATGATGCGGTGCAGGTGCCGGTCCTGAGCGGAGACTTTGTCTTTAATACTCTCAGCCAGACTGGCCCATTGTTCCTCTGTATCACACACCAAAGACCAGGCCCCACGGTTTTGCTCTGATAACACATTACATAGTGTTTTCAAATCGCTTAAATGAATCTCATTAACAGATTCAGAAATCTGTCAGTCATGGCTGTTTCTAAAAATGAGGAATTCCGTGATCTGCTAAAACGTATATAAAAAGCCACAGAAATGACAACAATTGTTACACTGAAAGGTATCCCATAATTATATGCCAAATGAAATTGAATGTTTTTGTGGCAGTTTAACTCAAAAACTAATTTTGCTCAGACAAAACGCGCTTCAGTGACTAACCTATTTCAGGTTTGAATTCCTCAATGCTGTCCTCATCTGCCTTCACAAACTCCTCCCCCTCCTCCTCCTCCCTAAAACAAACAAAATCCATTAGACAAACAAAATCAACCCTGGCTTTTTTATGAACTGAAAAGTAGCAAATCAGACCAGGAAATTTGTGTGTCTTCAATGAAAGTACTGGAAGTTCTGTACTTTTGGAAGATGGCTTACATTGACAATTTATCCTCAAGCTTCTTCTTTGGTGGCCTCCCTCTTCTTTTTTTCTCGGGCACTTTGTCATGAGTCTCACTGTGAAAATGGTATATGATAGAGATGCAACAGTTACACAATTTCCTGCTTTATGCAATTTCTCTCTCTCTCTCTCTCTCTCTCTCTCTCTCTCTCTATATATATATATATATATATATATATATATAGGGAGGGAGAGCCCAATGCTTTATCTTTCTTTACCTGTATTGAAAAGACATTGTTTTAATTGCCTCCTCTTTGTATAGCCGTGTGCCATAAAAGTACCAGTAGAGGGCCCCAGTCCCATCTTGGCCAAGAGGTTCAACACGTAAACTGTCTGCATCCAGGCCCTGCAAACCCAGGATCTTGTTTAGACCAAAAACATTTCAGATCACTTCTGTTTGGGTGCATGCAACACATGCTTGTAAAACCCTTTACCAAACCTGTATCAATTTTGTATTCTGTTCATTTGTTTTCAAGGAATTTGCTAAAAAATAGTAGAACTACCTTTAGCCGGTCAAAGACATCAGCAGCATCAAGACGGTAATCACAGAGTCTATGCAAGAGCTCCACCTGTGTGCGAGGTGGTAGCTCCTCAAATGTGTGCTCCTTCAGTGGGTTGGGTTTGCCTTCTTCCAGTTCCCAACGATAATTGATAATGTCATCCAGGTAACTGGTAAAAGACTGAATCCTAAAAGAAGACAGGAAGCTTTAGGTTTTAAAACAATTCATCATATGTATAACACTGAGTCAGGGATCAAGTACTATTAAACACACCACAACCTTCATTCATAAATCTAGTTTTCAAGTGAGCTGTCTAGGAATTCTTGTTTTAAGTTATGACAATTGACTAAAACTATTCATATGGTTTAATTTCTAAGGAGGAAAGTCTTTTTGTGATGATACTGGCTAAACAAATATTAGTCCCAGGTGGGGTCATTTTGATGAACCCCAAAACCTAGTTTCTGCAAAAAGGCACAGAAACCAGTTCACAGGGCAAGGGTGAGCCTTGGGACAAAAAGAGAGATGAAAAGTAAAAAGGAGAGAAACAATAGGCTTATCTTGAGAAAGCAGAATGATCTCTCTCACAGCTGCAGGCCCCCTGCCATTTCATCTTGCTCTCTTTCTCTCTCTCATCCGTAACACTCCCTCCCCCATTCTGCTGGGGTGTTTAGCACATGTAGAATGAAAAGGGCACTTCTGTGAAAGGCCAGTACCCTGCGGCCTCCCTCTGGATGCCAGTTGCTGTCGAATCCAATAAAACCCAGCGTCCTTTACCGGAGTATTCGAATGGGATCATTCCAGCCTACCCAATCATCGACCCAACTCCTTTTGCTGCTGATGAGGCACTGCTTTGGAAGGAAGCTCCCTTCAGGGGCCAGTCATTCATCACAGCACTGACTCACATAATAACTCACACTCTTTACTGGGGAGGGGGCCCATGGCCTCTTGACCTACTGCTGCTGCAGGTAACCTGGCTTCGTTACCGCAACTACGGGCAACTGGTCCCATGCAGTTGAATTGGCTGAGTGAGTCAGGCACAGGATGTGGGTTGGGTCAATACCACGTACAGGCTCTGACAGATTTTAAAAGCACTGATGAGTGTTACAAAAAAAAGCATCCATCTCTGTGTCTTCCATTTTGTATTGTACATTCTATTGCTGTACTTTCAGAGCAGCCTGAAAACAGGAAACATTGAATCAGTGATGATGAGGGTGACTTACGTGATGTCCCTTCGCTGGTAACATCCTTGCAACAGGGAGCAGAGGAGGTCTGAGAGGAAGTTTTGGTCTTGATTCAGTAGTGCTTGCTCAAGTTCCTAACAAACAGTAAACAGCAGGAAGGAGAGGTTAGCCATTACAGCAGTATAAGTTGAACTACCAACTGCTTCTATGAACTTCTGAAAAAAGCATCAGCTTTAATGGTCTGGCTTGATGTTAACACTGTTCTTTCACTGATTAGAAAAGGTTGTGGCTAACTGACACCACATAACACGTGGTAGCTACAATTATGAATTTCATATTAGTTTGGCATTTTAGTGAAATTACCTCCTGTTACAAAACTCGTAGAGTACAAAGGCTAAAAGTTGGGGGCAATAACAGAACTTGTTTGAATACCTACTAAAGTTATCGCTTGGCCTTACAAACAGAAACCAGAGAAAGACAAACTGTTGCCATAAAGATATGGCAGTAGACCAAGATATTTTACCATAGTAGTTTAAGAACTGAACTGGCAAATTACCACTGTTGTGTACTCAGCTTTGTGGCGTCACTTTAAATCTTATGTTTTAAACTAAAAGTTAACATTCAGTACACATCCTTCATTTTATCACCTGCACGTTAATTTTGTAAAAAACATTTCATTAAGCAATTCCCAGGTCAAATCAGAATGGTTGGTTAGCAGCACCCAGAATAGTGAATCAGCTAAATGACTGGAAAACACAAAGCCATAAGAGAGTTTTGTAAAGTTACGTTTGAAATACCATAGCTGTTGAGTCTGAAACCTAACCTTCCTAATAATCCAAGAATGTCCATGACTCAAACAGACATTTGGTAAAATTAAGACCAATAGAGAAACACATCATTCAGGACAGATCATCACTGAAGTACTACAAAGCAGCGAAATCGCATGAAACCGCATTTTAGCATACATGTTAGTTAAAGGAAAGTGACTGTCTTACTGTTCAAGCCTGAGCAGCTGGACATAAAGTGAAAACCTTTAAGTAACTACATTCAGAACAGACCAACTCTGTCTCCAGGTTTTATGTAAAGCTTCCATCCAGAACATGGAACTGAGGTTCAAGTTTAACCTTCACCCCCTTCTACTCCCATTGTACAGCAGCTATTGAGGGTTTATGAAGCGGCAGTAAGTGGGACTGCAAACTCCAACACACTGAAAGGACAGAAGAGAAGCTAAGCAACAGCATGAGCTCTAAGCCATGGCTAGCAAATGCCTCCTTCCCTCACTGACCTTGCACAACCTGACCCAGCATGCACTGCTCTTTCCTCATAATGTCCAATGCCACTTGAACGAAGAGGGAGGGAAGACCAGTAGAACTGATATGTAAATGCCCAGCACTTCATCACTGGTACACTTTCCTGGATGCCCCATCACAAGGAGCTTATAATTTTGGAGCTCTAGTTGCTTTCTTTTGCAAGGTCTCAGCTAGCTGCTTAGTCCCTCAGGCAACAGGGAACACTTTTCAGCTCCAATATAAAATACCCGCCCCTCCAGAACAGAGTGACACTACAAAATTAACTAAAGGGTGAGAACAGGAGCCTATCCATTCACTGAGAGATTCACTCAAGCTGCAGATTGCTGCTTCTCTCTAGAGAAATGGCGGAGAGAACAGGGTCACAAAGGGTCAACTCACACACCTCCTGGCTGTGGAGAGGCATGGAAACCAGGAGCCCAATGTCAGCTTGAGTAAAAACAGAGGTAGAGCTTGAAAAACAGGATGAGACACGTTTGTGCTTAAGGTGGGAGAAGAAAAACACACCTACCCTATTGTCTTATATTACAACAATGTTGGCAGTAACGCTTAACATGCTAAATCCATTCTGTTTTGGGGTTAGTTAATAAGCAATTTAGAAACCATTGATTTTCCCCTCCAGGCACTCAATGAAATTCTAAAGGATCAGTAAAACACCTTATTGAAGTAGATAATTGGTATGGGTAGGAAGTACTGAGGTTAAGACTGATCAGGTTTTATAATGGTTCCACCAAATGAATCCATAACAAAAAAAAAGATTATGGACAAATTTGATAACAATGCCACAAAAGTCTGCATTAATCTCTTCACAAGTTACTCACCCTGGGGTGAGTTTGGAGCTGCCACTCTGCCCTTCTACATGTCCCCTAGATCCTGTTTTACACTCACAAAACTTCCTGGTCTCTTGACAGTTAGTAGGCTCATCTATCAGTGTAGCCTAGACTTTGATCACACTTCAAACCTGAGGCCGGCTGTGGGGGATTAACACAACCCCACTTTGCTTTTGAAGTGCCATTCAGTGATGGCAGAGGGGGAATTAATGTTTTGTACATCCTTTGCTCCACACAGTCAAAGTCTCCTTAAGCCAAGCGCACACTACGTGACTCAGGCTCATTGCTCTGCACTCACTACAAAGCCATTGGTCTCTTGTTTTTAGTCATTTTAAGTTTATAATCTGTTGTAGTGTCTGCAACTAGTTGAAGTACATCTCCTAGTACGCATTCTACGATGTTGCAATGAAGAGTTGTGTAGTTTGCACGTAGTTTTACTACTCGGCTCCCTTTCTTAACCAACTAGCAAAACAGGTATGGCAAGTGCACAGTAGCTTTATAAAGCTGATAGACAGATGGGCAAGAAATCTTGAGTCAAGCATTTAATGAGTCATTAGGTGTAACATTTTGCTTATGGCAATTTTTATTGGTATATTATTTATATAACAACATGTATAGATATAGTTCACTTTAAGCATAAGACAGTAAATTTTACTTTAAGTTTTGCTGTGTTGTTCTTAGGAATATAACTGTACATCTTTTTAAACTACCAGCACAAGTCAGTGAATCTTGAGGCCAAGCAATGGAAAGTCATCCCATCGGGTAAGCCAACAACCCTTGCTGACATGTTTAGAAAGCAGACCTACTGAACAAACAAAGTTATGTTTATATAAATAAATAGTTAAACTGCTTGGTCAGTCAAAGATAAAAAGTCTTTCCTGTATCTGCCATGACAGAGCTTTGGCAACAGTGAGCCGCCCTCAGTATCAGTCCCTGATGCACACCAGAATCTCTCCACAGATGGCAGAGGAGCAATTAACAGCTCTTGTTGATTAAGGGAGCAACAGGAAGACAATGGGGGTGGGTGAGGATATCTTTGCTATGAATGATCATCTATCAGTATAACGTCCTCCATAAACTCTATGAACTGTATATCTTGATGTCACACTCTCCACCCACGTAACAGCGCAATATTATAAAGAAAACTTTAACAGCCGAACTGTAGATATTTCAGTAACAATGACTTTTTATAATCCAGGGTTTAACAGTTCATTATTTAGGTCTGCAGTTTGGAAACAAGTCACTGTTTGAGTGTCTTGTATACAGCAAAGTATGAAATATTACTATCCATTTAAATACACAGATGAGATCGAAACAGCAGACGGCGTTTAAAGGAACATGTTACAGTGTTAATGTCCACTACTAAACAAAAGAGTATTTGTTACTTTGGATTTGGCAGTAGTTTTTTCCTGAACATATCAAGTACTGGACTGTACATAAACCCTGACCCTAAAAGTGATACAAACCGCACAGTGAAACACTTTGTACCATTACACCACTACTTAAACTACTTAAAGCTCCCTTGGCCCTTTTGTTTAGCAACACTGGATTGGCAGTTGATGATAAAGTACAGTAAAGAGATACAATTCAGATGAGGTATCCAGTTTCTCTTTTCCTAAGAACTTAATCGTGCATCAAGTTTCTTTACAAACAGCCAACTGCCAAAGTTGTCAATCCAAAATTAGAGATCCAGTAAGAAACAACACCATTGTCATATATCTTTCAAGATATCACGTCATCTGACAACCATTCCACACATTTATTTTAACCTTTACAATTCCATTCAAAGTAAATCACTTAGTTTATGCAACATTCCATAAAAAGACAGTCAGTTAAAAAGAAGTATCATAAGAAAGGAAGTATTATTTTTGTTTCACTACAAACACAAGCCAGATTTTAGAAAGCGTCAAAAACAGAGAGAGCTAGACAGCACAGAGCTGAGCAACTTATCTCAATGTCATGGCCAGGTGCAACAGGTGGTCATGGATGGATGGCCAGACACATCCTGAGTCTGGGATCACCAAACGGTTACTGAGTGGGGATCATTAACTCCAGGAAACTATGCCTTTTCACAAAGGCCTCAACAAAAACCCCTTGCTGACCCAGTG
>JAZGTK010006245.1:0-21090 GCA_036877625.1 Ambastaia sidthimunki
TGTCTGTGTCTGTATCTGCCTGTCTAGAAGGCATGTATTAAAGCTTTTATTAGACTACTGATATGGCTCACTTCATTGTGTAAAACAGTTTTAGAAATACTCATTGGCCTTTTAATACATACAATACATCACCACAATAGTTCTGTGATGAGTCTTATGTATAAATATTTTGTTTTGTAAATATCCATTGTTGTGTAAATACTACGTTATAATGTAAATACTTCACTTCACTGTAGACATTGTAATCTACTGCCATGAAGATATGCAAAATCTAAACGATGCTAAATATCTGCAGTTTTGTTTATTGCTTTTCATGTATAAAACTAACAATAAACTTGATTTTGACAAGTATTCTTCAACCTGTGCTGGTATTTTAAGCTACATAATGGAATCATGTGACATGCTCTCAGTACAATTAAGAAAACATCCATTTGAAGGCTTAGATAATGCGGTAATGTAAACCTGTCACAAGCAATCACACACCAGGGCAGAGACACACGAAAAACAGCATTGTTGTGTATCTGATACGGCGAATCGCCCCTGCTCTCCACCACAACCCACAGCACAACACACAGAATTCCACACATTCCCAAAATTCTGTAAAGACGGCCAGTAAAGCCGCCCGGACGCGCTGGCGATTCCACAGATCAAATCATTCCACACGAAAGCATCCGAACGGGTAAGCGGAATATTTGTGGCCGTTTAGCTCTGCGGTTGAGGGTGTCACATGGGGTCACCCAGATCAACATGTACATTTAGCACAAGGTGTGTAACATAAATATAGAGCGATTTCTTCACTGCATAGAACAAATGCTGTGCGTTCAAAAATCATTGTGGTAAATCTTACACAAATGAATGTCTTTTGTCTTTTTAAGTGTAGTTAGATTTTACACCATTATCTGCATCTTCTTGCATACCGGACATAATCACTCCATGACCAGACATTTGCATAACCTCTCCTTCAGCCACTGTAGCTTTCCATTTCACACCCCTCGGGTGTCTGTATTGTGTTACATATTAAAGTGCCCTTTAATACTAAGATCTGTGACCTTAAAACGATGAATAATTCAGCCTCCTCTGCATGTTTCCATTACAGAGAAACAATGTGTGTGATCCATATAAACATCTATACAGAGACAGTCTACTAAAAAATGTTTTAAATAAGAAAAAGGGGAGGAGATATGGAAATGTTTCAGGCTATAGTGCTTTTGATCATGCCAGGTACAAAAAAAATAACATTTTTGGGCTGTACTATGAGCATATTAATGTGTGTTTAGAGAAGTACTGTGTTTAACTACTGGGCAGCATGCACTTAGTCTATAATTATGTTGTGAAATTGCAGGTAATTATACGTTGGTACTGTACTTTACTGTACTCATTTATTAATTTCTTGCCCATCATTTCTTTCTGGTGAACTTTGGCCTGTTTTTGCACATAGCCACTGACATTGTTTCCAAAAATAAACACAAAATTCCAAAAACACTTTACATTTTACAACAACTACCAATCTCAGTATAAACTCCAGGAGGGAAGAGTGTGAGAGAGCTAGTGACAGGAAGTGGGTGAGACATGGAAAAGATTATATGGAAAAGTACCATGTTGTCTTTGTAATCCTTTATTTTTCTCCATGTTGATTCCACAAACACTCTCCACAAAGCTTCTCAGAACTCGATGTCTCCTAAATAAATTCAAGCTCTCTTAACTTCATATTGTTGGATCCTCTATTTAATAGCATAAATGTCAGCCTGACCAATCATAAGGAATTTCTGAGATGCAAGTTCCATTAAAAATGGACCTAAGTGCTCAAAATACTTACAGCATATAACACAACAGCAAACAAACAGAGGATACCGTTTAACTCAGGAATGTCAAATTAAGAAAGCCAGAGCAATAAAACAGAGCATTGATAAAAAAAAAACTAAGGGTTTAGTGAACCTGCATTGAGTGTACAGTATACAGAAATACTGTACCAACCAACAGCTGTACATGACTGAAAACCAAAGGGGCCTGATGCCAGTGCAACAGTCCTACTGTTACTGAACACACATTTCACACTGTGGACAATACCTAAGATAACAACCAAGTGTCTATTAATATCAGTGGCAGCATATGCAAAGAACATCCAACCAAATATATCATATTTTTATTTTATATAGTGTGTCTTCAGGAACAAAAAGAGCTATATATGTATACATATTTAAAATTAAGTACTGAAAATCTAAACACAGCTAACAATTTGAGGTTTTAAGAACATTTCCCTAAATGTTAAAAATGTTATTTTGAATGTTTTAGAATTGTTCAAAACATCCAGGTTTTTTTTTTTTTTTAGAAATTTTTTAAACATTTGTTTTTAAACATTACACTAACAATTAAAGAATAACACTTTGGATATATACTGTATATGGTATATAATGTTAAAATAGCATTCTACTAACATTACTGCAAGAATGTTTTTGATAACATTGACAGAACTTTTAGAGAATGTTGGCCAACGTTCTGAGAACCTTCTCTTTTAACCAAGATCTCATTACTGTAGCTTTTTGGCTTACTATTCAGAGACATAAGCAATGCATCTTAAAGCAGATTTTTTGCACATTACTCAATGCTGTGCCTCTGCTGTTATAACTTACACTGTGACGTTACACTACACCCCCCTCAGGCTTCTTTATTGTGTTACATATTAAATTGCCCCTTTGATTCAAATCACTAGCAATGACCTCTACAATCTGTGACATTCCCACAATGAGTAATGCAACTTATTTATATGCATTTCTACACATTGTGTTGAATATGTTTAAATATGGAAGAAAAGGGGAAACTGTAAAAAGAAATGATGGAAACTGTAACACATTCGACCTTGCTTGTTTGTTTGGATTGTACTGCCTTTCTCAACATTTAATATGCCACTGGAAAATCTAAAATTTCCATCACCTTTCTCCCATTTTCTCTCTCTCGCTCTATTTCATACGCCCTTCACTAAATCTTAAAGGAACCACATCACAGTATCTCGTCCTGATGATACACTGTAAATGTTTTCATTACAACTATATGTAGAGAATTCCACAGGATTTCCCAACAGTATGTCAAAAACACAACATGCTTTGTGTGTGAAATGATGCTGCTAAATGTGTACGTTACATGTATATGTCATTGCTAAACATTCATCAGTGGAGTGAAAACACTGTTTAGAATTTCAGTTACATTGTTTCAATGTCAGTTGACTTTGTTTGATATGTCTTCATTGTGGTTTGCTATTCGAAAGTGCTCTTCTGGGATCCGTAGACAAACTCTTAAACAAGGTGCTTCCTCATAAAATATTAATGCTGCTCTCCTGTGTACAAACATGAGATTTGTCTTGTGAGATACACTGTAGAAATCATACAGGGTTGACTTGTTTGATCTTGTAGTGTATTTATGAATGTTGTCAATATAAAAAATTATTTACCACAGTGCAATTATCAGGGTGTTTCTTTCTTTGTGTCTTTCTGTCTTTCTAAAAGATATGGCACAGGTTCAAAACAATCACACATAGGTGTGGCTGAAACCAGCACGTTTCAGGGGTTCTTATGAAACTGCAAAATGTTTGTCTGTTGTATAATAAATTTGTAATATTTAAAATAGACAACTAATTTAAAGATCTCACCAAATCAAACAACACAGGGTGTCTATCCATAATTTCTTATTATTGAGTGCGACACTAAAACAAAATACAATCACTGAGGTCCTGCTTTGTCTAACCAACAACTGGTTTCCAATCACATCTCACACCAGTTGTGAAGTAATTATTTGCGTCTCTGTAATTTTGCCTTTGTAATGTATCTCTCAATTGAAAAGATGGAACTATTCTGCACTAAAAGTAAAATTGTACTGATGCAGCTGTGATCTGATTGAATGAAAGAGAAACTTATGCCACCTTGTGGTTACAGTTTGTTGAAACGCAAACACAGAGTAAATAGAATTAAGTTACTGCAGATTAAAGGGACGGTAGGCAATTTCAGAGAGGCAAGCTAGCTTTAAATATGCCACCCTCGCTTCGAGCGATCCAAAGCCACGCCTCCTCCAATACGCATGAATGTATTCATATTTTGACAGACAGGTAGAACATCCTATCGTTGCATTTGGACCGTATGCAATGATTGGATGAAAATTTTATGGTTCTGCAACCCCCACAGAAGATATTTAAATACATTTAGACCACTAAGTAATTGCTATCAGTATGTGAAGACACTTTCAGCCAGCATAACAAAAGTTTCTGGAACAAATCACCTACTTTGCCTTTAAGAGAAAAATGTGAAACATACAAGCTGGAAAAACTAGTTGTAACCAATGTATATATGACGACTACATGATGAAAGGAAAAGTCTGTGTTATACTTTACAATCATTAACCTTCAAGTGCAGGCCTGTTTTAAAACACCATGAAACACTGATGCCCTTGAGAGGTTATTTCAATTCAGGCCAAATGAGCTGATATTTGATACACACACACACATAGACAAACATTGTGTAGATAAATAAAAAGAGAAGTAGGCATTGTGAGGTTTGTACTTTAGTCTGTGCATCAGTAGAAGAAAGACCTCAAAAACAACCCTAAAATCATGTAAGTCTAAAGTCCTGCAATTATTATAATTACATACATAATTATATATCACAGTGTGTAATGTTGTTAAATTAACCAGGAGAACTAAGTAAATAGCAAGTAGCAAGTTACTGTAAATGACTGTAAATGTAGGGATCATAAAAAACAGACCCACTTTTTGACTGGAGAACCTAAAATGTTAATGTTATGTACTTCCATTTTATTTGTAAGTATTGCTGTGTTATTTTCTCTGTTGAGAATTATCTGGCAAGTAACTCACATCAACGAAATTTGTAAATATCTGTAATGATAAAATAAGCATGAAAAAGTAGTTTTGTTGACGTGTTAATTTATGTATTAAATTAAATATACATATTATCCCAAACTATTTAAATTTATGTTTGGATTAGCATTGAATTATGCTGGTAAGCACTGTATGAACATTTATTGTAACAGATAAACACAAAGGGAAGTTTTATCAAAAATATAATCAATAAATATGCACAACACTTTCCATATCTTGCTTTGGTGACTTGCCTTATGTTTCCATATTATGATTTTAGTACATATACAGCAAACCTACCTTTCTTATGTTCCATCCTTATATTGCAGCCGACAATGAGCACAGACTGGTCAAATCTGACCAGCCACCTGCAGGAGTCGCTCACGGGCGCTCTGAGGGACTTTCTTGAGAGCTGGAAGCTGAATGTCACAGAGTCTCAGCGTAACCTGAACCAGCGTGTTGCTGAAGAAAACGTCCGCAACGTCATCTGGTATCTGATTGTTATGATTGGCATCTTCAGTTTCATTGTTGTGTCTGTTTTGGTAAGCACAGTGAAGTCCAAAAGACGAGAGCACTCCAATGATCCATACCACAAGTACATCGAGGGAGACTGGTCTTCTCAAACAAATGCACATTTCCAGAGTTTTGTTATCTCAAACCTAAATGTCACAACCCTGGAAGAACATTCTCACTGACCCAGTGGACATAACTTGATTTGGGATGAACGTAGTTTGTTATCCTTGTCCACATTAAATCAAATATTCTACATTGAATCGATTCAGTTCATTCTATGTGTTGTGTTTTGTTTTATTTTGTAGATGTCTTAAGACTCATAACCTGAGTTAAACAGTGTGTTTGAGCTGTTATGTTTAGAGCAATTAGAATGGCATCCTTAAGACAGCTGATACTAATTTGGGCACCAGTATTGCTTGAGTCATTGCTATGACAACAAAATCTATTTAAAGGCACAGAGTCTTACACAGTGTTCTTACAGAATGGGATTCTAGCATGGCAAGCATAAACACTACAGACAAATAAATATGAGTGGAAATCTGTTAGCTTATTTGATTAATCACTTAATGCATTTTTAATCGTAGCCATCCTGCATCAAAAAGACATCAGCAAAAGGATGTAGCATTTGATTTACATCTTACTCTCTGATTCTGAATGTGGGATATACAAAGACTTTCCAAATTTAAACAACGTTCAAGCTGAGGTTGTTTCACTAAACTAGTGTTTGCGCCCTCTAGTGTACAAACAGCTCAATGCCAGTGAATGTAAAATAAATGGTTAACAAAACCAGCCATTAAAATATCTTTTGCAGGCTAGGGTGCGTGTGCACCATATTTATTTATGAATAAATTGATTCACTTAACATTCTCTTCCACACCTGTACCAGACTTGTTTAAGGCAGGCGGTCTTTTCCAGAAACATTTTAGTTGTGCTGGTTGAAAGTCTCCTCACATCCTGATAGCAATCGCTAAGTAAAGTGCTATACATTTATTCATATTCTTGAATATCTTCTGTGGAAGACAAAAGACCATAAAATGTTTGTCCAATCATTGCAGTGGACCTGAATGCACTGATAAGATGTCCTACTTGCTGGTCAAACTATTTTTTTTCATACTTCTGTGACCTATTGGAGGGGGCGTGGCTTGGGAATCACTCTGAATATCACTCTGAATGGAGGGTGGGATCTTGTGCTTTTAAAGTTAGGTTGTTATTGCTAGCCTCTCTGAAATTGCCTACCCTATATCTTTAAGCAATAGAGTCCTACTGCATGATCCACCGAAGTGACAGAAATCCACCCACTACGTCAATCCCACAATCCACCTCAGCTTCCATAGAATGTAATTAATAATATCTGCTTTTTCCATCACCCAAAGTACACAAGCGTCCAGATACAGTACATTAGCATGCAGTCTCACAAACCAAAAATCATCTTTCTCTGTGTCTCTCACACGTATAAATTAACATAAACACAATGTATTTGCTCCTTATGTCTTATGTGAAGTCTTTCAATGAAGTTTTATATCACACTTTGACAACAAATGTCATTAGCTGTGGCCTAATCAGCCCTCCAAAGTGCTCTTGTTCCTTTGCTGTCCATCTGGGGTATTTTTAGCCCTGAAACAACTGGCCTCCTAAAAAAGGTTTAGAGGAGCACTGCTATGTAAGGTATCCTGCTCTGCCACATCCTATTACCAGCACAATATACCAGACACTTTTTGTCTCTGGTCAGGAGAGAAGGTGGGAGAAGAAAAAGACAGAGGGTTTGCCTGAAGAAGGCTGAATTTCTGAAGGAGTGGTACGCAAACCCCAAGACAGAAGATTGGAGGCCTGGTTGGTTTGCTCTTTAATTATTTTTGTTAGTTGCATTAAATCGTTCTTTCGTTTGGAACTTCTCGTATTCTCCTGAAACCTGATGAAACTGCATGAATGGTAAACCAGCTGAGGAGCCACAAATGAGTGAAAGTGTGTTTTTTTTAAGTTCTTAGCTCATCAAAAATATGCAGATCATCTTCCTGTTGCTGCTGGGCTCTCTGGGACTGGCAACCCTGGCCATTGCTGAGAAAGGCCTCGAGATCCCACGTTACGATGGCAAAGACCGTGTCCTGGACATAGATGAGAAGAACTACCGCAAAGCTCTGAAGAAATATGACATGTTGTGCTTGTACTATCACGCTCCTCCACCGGCCTCAAAAGAGCAGCAGAAACAGTTCCAGTTATCTGAACTGGTGCTGGAGGTAAGAGGTCAAAAGACATTAAGAATATGAACATGATATGAGATAGAATGAAATGGAATTGGAAAACTTGGAAATTTGTATTCAGTGTTGGGGAAGTTCTTGAAAAACATGTTTAAAAAGAGTTACATTTGTATAAAACATTAAACATAACTTTTAGTAAAATAAATTAAGTTTAAGTTTGAGGCATTTTATTCTTAATATGCCACTCATGCATGTTGCTTTAAGATTCTCCTGATGAATAGGGTTGTACTGTGTCTTAATTTCTGGATGGAAGAGTCTCATTGTGCACCATACAGTATCCGTTTAAAACCACTTTTTGCTGTCACTTGCTTTATTTGGTAATAGCCAGAATGTCATCTGTAATTTTTATTTAGGCAGGAAACCTCAGCTCATCTTGAAGATCACAGACCTCATCTGACTGTCTTGTCCATCATCACATTGTTGTCTTTCTTCATTTAAGCATTTCATGAACACTCGATAGCTTCTGCACCCCTTCTGAATATTTGGCATATTCCAGAATAGATTTAAGCTTGTAAACAGGTCACTGGTTTAGTTCTTTAAAACTCAGTCTAACAGTAATGAAAGCAGAACATCAAGGGCATTTATGGAACAACAAAAAAAAGATACTTCTAAAATAATTACACAAGTGTGCTTTGCTTTGGCCTAAATTCATGCCACATTCATAGTTTTTAAATCACAACGCTGGATGTATATAACGGCTGTGTAATTTAAAAGAATGCATTTATCCAGTGTTTCCCCCATGAATTGGGTTGGGAGGGGGTCTCTGTGTCACACAGTGAAGGGCAAACTGTTTGAAATGTAAGAATATGGAAAACACACTTCTATTTATATTGATCCCCCATTGGTTTGTTTTATTTGCAGTTAGCTGCTCAGGTTATGGAAGAAAAGGACATCGGCTTTGGAATGGTTGATTCCCAAAAGGACGCTAAGGTCGCCAAGAAACTAGGTAAGGTGGAAAAATCATAAATGTCTATAATTTAATAAATGCACACAAATACTATATCTCACAAAATGCCAAGACATTTTAGAATACAGAAGTTAAATCAACATTACTTCCTGTTTCAGGAGATACGTAATTGGATCATTCTGTATGTATACTTACACAATGTTCTCTACAATGTTGTTTCATTGAAAGGTTTGCACGAGGAGGGCAGCGTCTATGTCTTTAAAGAGAACCGTGTGATTGAGTTTGATGGACTGCTCTCTGCAGACACGCTTGTGGAATTCCTCCTGGATGTAGGAATTCTGTTATCGTCTGTCTTTATCCAATAATTCAATTTGTTTTACTGCTGCTTTGTGTCTTTGTAACTGTCCTTCCATCTTTCCAACACTTCAGCTGTTAGAAGATCCGGTTGAGATCATTGGCAATGCTCTGGAGTTGAGAGCGTTTGACCGTATGGAAGAAGACATCAAACTTATTGGCTTCTTCAAGAGTTCAGACTCTGAACGTGAGTGTGTTTTCAGACTAACAGCCAGGAGGTAAAATCCTTCCAAAATGATATGCAGATGAGATAATTATATCCTTCAGCTGCAGTTATCTGATCTCAAAACATGTGACAAATACATACCTTATGTTTTGTTGTGAGTGACTTTATTTAAACAAAGTAAACAAATGTTTAACACTGGGATTAAAGTGTGTAAAGGGAAGATAAAATAGTGTCCAAATAAAATGGAGCGTAGTAAAAGTGTGATGATTTATTTCCAAGGATTAAGTAAACAATGATGTGTAAAACTCATACTCATATTTAAAATAGGTTCAATGATGACAAACAAACAAACAAACAAACAGCTTTATGGAGCTCTTCCTTTCATCACCTCTTAATTTTCCTCTTTTATCTCTCCACTTTTTTCAGATTATCTGGCTTTCCAAGAGGCAGCTGAACAGTTTCAGCCTTTTATCAGATTTTTTGCCACTTTTGAGAAATCTGTGAGTATCGTGTTGCTCTCTCTGTGTTCCAAAGATCATTATTATTGTGGAATCAAAACATCTATATTTTGTGGTGGAAGGAATTCTCTAAAAATCATTGAGGATAGATTCATTGTTCTTAATATAATGTTTTAGGTTGCAAAAGAACTGACTCTGAAAATGAACGAGGTGGATTTTTATGAGCCCTTCATGGAGGAACCAGAAACCATTCCAGACAAGCCCTACTCAGAAGAAGACCTGCTGGCCTTTATAACAGAGCACAGGAGGTAATAGGATGGTACAGGGGTAGTTCACTCAAAATTCATCTTTTACTCACCCTTATGGCATTTCAAACTAAATGTGTCACAATATATCAGTATTAACCAGAGCCATGATATTATTAACAATGATTATTGATACCATGTTAATATTACACATATGGTAATATCTTGAATAATTCAGCTGGTTTTTGGATGACACTCCAGCACAGTAGATGGTGCTATTGCACCCGTTTAACATTTTGCTAAGAAAATGTAAAAATAAATTTGCTATTCGGTACAAACTCTTTCTCTGCCTTCCTGCAGTCACGAAAATAAACCAAATTAAAGATTAAATTATAGCATTATTGTTTTGTTTTTTAATTTCAATAGATACTGCGATAATACTGTAACAGTGAATTATTCTGGCCATGATAACCCTGTAGTGAAAATTTGGGGTTCCAGAGCAAAGAAAGTCATGTAGGTTTGGCATAACAGAGAAATGGGTTAAACAGTATTTGTGTGGTGACTGTACATTAAGGATGGCAAAGTTAATAAATTACACAGCTGGTAGTTTTACTGACCACAGTTTATACCTTCACAGACCAACTCTGAGAAAACTCAGGGCAGAGGACATGTTTGAGACTTGGGTAAGCAATAGCTGACATGTTCCTTTAAAAAAAAAACATACAGAAGTAGTACAACAATCACACAACAATTCCTGTGATGAGAATCTGGATTTAAATGTTCTGGTTCTACAGGAGGATGATTTAAATGGGATTCACATCGTAGCCTTCGCAGAAGAAGAGGATCCTGGTATATGAAGTTTCTTGCTTAAATAGCCCATAAACGCACCTTCTCATCACATCATAACATCAGTTCTTTCAGTCTAACCATCACATCACAAATCACATTTTAATCATCTAACGGGGTTTTCAGATGGTTTTGAGTTCCTGGAGATTTTGAAGGAGGTGGCAAGAGACAACACACATAATCCGGATCTGAGCATTGTGTGGATCGACCCAGACAACTTCCCACTGGTGAATAAAAGAAGTCTAGATCGATGATCATGTATCAAGCCCATAATTTTATAATGTTACATTAATGACAGAAATTTACATCTGAACTTTTCTTCGCATATTTTTATTCTTCTTGTTTAGCTTATTCCCTACTGGGAGAAGACCTTCAAAGTTGATCTCTTCAGACCACAGATTGGTGTGGTCAACGTTACAGATGTAAGTGTTTTGCTTTTTGTAACGGTTTAGACACTAAAATCTGATTCAAAGAATCTGCTGAGATAGTTCTGATGCTTATACAGTTTGGTTTCTTCTGTTTCTTGTTACATTAATATTTTAGGAAAGATCAGACTTGTATGTGTTTACTGCTCAAACTTTCAGAGGAAGTGCGTTTCGTATCAAGTCATGAGAGTTGAATAATGACAGATAAATAGACGTTTACATAACGCTCACTGATTCTTGACCTCTGTGACAGGCGGACAGTGTGTGGATGGATATACCTGATGATGAAGATCTGCCTTCACCTGAAGAGCTGGAAGACTGGATAGAAGATGTGCTGTCTGGAACCGTCAACACAGAGGATGATGATGATGATGACGATGACGATGACGATGACGATGATGATGACGATGATGATGACGATGATGATGACGATGATGAAGACGACGATGATGACGACGATGATGATGACGACGATGATGATGATGACGACGATGATGATGAATAATTCAAATACTGTAAATACAAATAAAACCTCAAACAGAATTGGTTCTCTGTCAAGAGAGAACTTTTCTGTGTCTCAATACTTCTACAGTAAAAGAATTTTGTACATTTTGTACATCACTGGAAAAATTTAAATACAAAAAAGTAAAAAATCGTATTTACATATGCTGCATATAATGTCGTAATAATAATGAAAATAATTTATTTTCAGCAGCTCTAAACTGGAAATTGGTAATGGGATTAAATATAACGCTTCATAATTCTGAGTGGAAAAATATTTTACTCATTGTATATTTTCTAAATTCTTGTTCACGTGATCACAATAAAATAACCCTGGACAAAAAAACTTGTTACTGTATTAAAAGCCAAGCCTGTGAATCCAGAATTATTTCCACACAAATTTCACCCTCATACCATCCAAGTGCATATAACATTTTTTTACATTTACATATTTGGCAGACGTTTTATACAAGATAGGACAGACAACCTGTTTTGTGTGCGTTTGTTAATGTCCTTTAAAACCTGATACAGCAGCGACACCTGGCAGATGTTGTAGAAAGCAGGACTGACTTGTCGTCACATAACCCCTGAACTCTGGGTTGATAAACTCAAATCTTACTCAGTTTAGTTTATGCTGGTTTCACAGCACTGTTCAAGAGTGATTGAAAAAAATTATTTTACAATTAGTATTAAAAAAAAACATTTATAATTTTTATAAATCTTTATAATCTTTAGCCAAGGTTTAAAATGTCAAACTTAGCAGTTTTACATGTGTGATGAGTTTGTTTACTCAAATATTGTCCAGAAATTAAAAAATTGTTTTATTATTTTTCTCAACACATTTAATATTGTTTTAATGTAAACACAATCTGTACATTTCTCAAAGCCATTCTGATTATTTCATTTTCGAATCAACATTTGCTACATGATATGCACTGTTTTATTTTGATTCCACAATTTTGGTTAATAAACACTTTTATGGCTTTGATGAATATTTCAGAAAAGTTCATTAAGTCACTGAAGTTTGGAGATCAGGAGGGTGTTCAGTGGTTATGCAGTGCAATCAAAGTATTTCAGGGCCTAAATGACTTCTGGTGACCTCAGAGGTGTTGAGCACAAATGTAGCCCATTTTTGTTAAACAACCCTTATCATTCCAGCAACGGCTACCTGTGGGACAAGACATTTGAAAATTAGATCATTAATTATTGTTATAGTCTGAAAAAACGAACTACCAGTCCATAAATCACTACTGAAATAGTGGAAAATATTTACCATTTTGTGACA
Organism: Ambastaia sidthimunki; assembly: GCA_036877625.1. Lineage (NCBI taxonomy): Eukaryota > Metazoa > Chordata > Actinopteri > Cypriniformes > Botiidae > Ambastaia > Ambastaia sidthimunki. Next base: position 12,817 of record JAZGTK010006245.1, read on the forward strand.
TTCATACCAGCCCTATATCATAATGATTAATTCAATTAAAAATTCAATTAAAAAAACCTTATTAATCCCAGGGGGAAATTGCTTAAATGTGTGTTTCATTGGCCGGGAAAGTTATAGAACTGAAAATAAATACAATAATGATGGGATTCATTCTTACTGGTCCAGTTTATCTCCAAGCAGTTCTCAGGACCTCCAGAATTGTTGGGTTCTGTGGGGCACCAGTTGATGTAGCCAAAGGCAGATCCATCAGTCCACAGCCAATGTCCATCCTGAGTGAGGAGAATCAATACAAAAAGAGTTTAATATTGAACTTACACACTACCTTCACTCACTACCCAGATCCACAACAGAAACCTAGTTTGATTTTAAAGTCTAGCCTATCTGTTTAAAACACACCTGTTAACTATTTCAAGGCAGAACATCTTACCTGCTCACCATCATGTCCCCCAATCCAAGCCTGTGTTTCTTCAGACACGAGACTCAGGAGAAAGTCATTCTGTATTTTACTGCTCACAGATGCAAGATTTGCATCAAGACTTTGACAGTTTTTCTACAGAGAGGAATTTTGACATCTAAATTTATTTGGATAATGACAGGAAATGAAATAATCTTGAATAGTTATAGCGGTACCTCTGCTGTGACCCAGTTAACTTGGTTAGAGAAGAACTTGTAGCATTCTCCACAAAAAGGTGTCCATCCAAATGAGCATTTTTTAGCTACACAGGACATTAAATATTAGTTTTGAAAAACTCAGTTAATAAAGTTTTCAGTTATTAATCTATTCTATGCTTCTGTGTACATGTGAACAAAACTCTCATAATCATGACACGATTCTATTGATTACTTTCATAGAATTACTTCTATTGATCACATTTCCTTTGATCCTATTAAGTAACAAAAAACAGTTTCTCAAAGTCTTGCAGTTGTAACAGTAAATATGTTACCTGTCGCATTCTTCACCATAAAGACAAAGAACAGGAGCATCAGACCTCGTATCACTGCCATGATAAACCTGAAAATAAATAATCAGGGAAAGTTATTTATCTGTATCACTTCAAAAGTTATCTATAAGTCTTTTAAGTCAAAAGTTTGTGTTTGAAACTCACCGTTTAGATCGTTGCTTTCAAAATTTTACTGTGTGACTGTGTGAAGCTAAACGAGTCTCACTTTTATACTGTAAAATTCACAAGGAAGTGATTGTATTTTATAAGGAACTGATTGTATTTTGTATTTGTTCCAGTAGCTTGGATGTTGCAATTTTAGATGGTTCTGAGGAAATGTGATGTTTATCAGGAATCACATTTTCCACTGTTACCGTTTTAACTCACCTTACGGATAACACTTGTTTATCGTAACACCTTATCTGGCCTGTTAACACTGATAGAATCATATAATAAAACACAATAAAAACAAATTTAGGTTAATGGGCTCAGATAAACGACCTTTGTATCAGATAAATAATGTGACCTATATGTAGCTGTGATTGTGAGGAGCACATGGCATGTACACATGCATGTAAATATAATGTATAATGTGCATGTATATAATATATATATATATCACATAATGAAAGCATTATCGTATAGATATATATGATACATATCGTAATATGTGTTATTTAGCAAGTCATCAAATATTGCATTTATGTTTAATATTGTGCACCCCTAGTAGCAACATGTAAGTTGAATTGGTATAAATTATATCAATTAAATTATTGAACAATAAGTTATGATATGTGTTCAAGGGGGAGGGGTGTAGAGGGGGTTAAACTTTATTTCATGCTCAAAGCCAAGCTACAGCCATTAATAAAGATCCTGTACTGTCAGTTTTTTATTGTTTTATTGTTTACCGTAGAACCAGCTTGTGTTGCTGAAGGAAACTGTAGCAGTTATTTAAGATAATCATTGATGACATCATAAAAATCACAGGAAATGATCTAAATCTAAATAAAATGTATCTAAATAAAATTATGCAAAGCTTTTAAATAATTTAATAGTTCACCTTAATGTAAATGACCGCGTACTAAATTCTACTTACAAATCTAAGCCATCAAACTTCCTGAAACTTGCACAACAGCGACACCTTGTGTCGAAATGCGTTTATGCTTATTGATCCAATCAGATCTTCACTACAATAAGGTTTCAAATTAAGGAATTTACAAATGTCACACAGATAAACATGTAACTGGACAACATGACTGCAAATTAAAGAAAAAACTGTGCAGCACGACTTTCATTATCAAATAGAAAAAATATGCAAGTGTTTAATGCAACTGTTGGCACAAGAAAAAATAATAGATTGTTGTTCTATCGTATTTTCTCAAACTCATAAAACATAAAAACCTTAAAGAGGAAAAACTGCAAATGTTTTAGGCAGCAATAATTGGCTTCTGTTCTTTAAATATGGTTTGTTGTTTAAACAATGTTGTAGACACACATATTCAAAAACAAATGTACAAATAACTAAACCACACACGAGGAAATAAATGGCAAATCACAGTTTATTAATCACAAAGAAAATGCTGAACTGTTTTGAAATACATTTTCTTTTCCCTTTACATCCAAACTCTTAACAGTGGTAGAATTCAAACAATCCAGCAGGCTGAAAGTGATCCCGTATGTTTGGCTAAGCACAAAGATAACATAATTCACTCACCCGTCCATTGCAGGCAGACATTTATACCAATTGTGATTTCTGCGAGATTCCAACTCAAGTTCAGATTTCGAGATGTGCACAATTTTAGCCCCCGTTCCATGATGCTTATTTCTATGAAGTGGTCAATGTTAAAAAACACATTCAAGCCACACACACAAAATCTACCCATAATGTCTGTTTCTAACCAGAGAATGAAATTGGCATTTATTCTTTAAAGAACGTAACACACAAATGACACAAACTCACAATCACACCTGCCTACGCTAGGTAATCCAATACATACAAGTTTCTTTGCAATAACAAATATTGTATCAAAATACATCCAGTATGTAAAATGCCATTTATAAACTGTGAAAAAGTGTAAAAGAATTTAAAATAAAATAGAAGTCCCAAAATTTATACGTGTAGAAAATTAAATGGACGAAAACAATTGAACTCATCAGACGGAGGTCTCGGACTGCAGCTGCAGTACAAACTTGTGAGACTTGGGGTGGACGTACTCTTCACTGAGTTTAAGGTGAGGGATACCTTTACTGGTAACCACCAAGCTGAAGTCAGATGACTTGAGCTGGAACTCGGTGCCGTGACGGAGAGGACTGGTGACTGATGCTTCGCTGACCAACGTCCACTGCCGGGACTGCCAGCACTCTCTGCCGTACTGCAGTGTGGGCCCAGGGGTCAGATAGCTCTCCAAAAATGCCTAGTAAAATAAACCCACACCTTGATTGGTTTACCTATATCAGCTACTATTTTATAATGAGCAAACTATTTTGATTAGAAGTTTGTCTGTGTGATAATCAATCTTTTATGTTCAAGTTTTCAAGTAGTTTGTTGACTGAAAAAAACTATTTTTGGAGCAAGAATAGCACCAAAACTTTATGGTAAATGAAAATGTCAACCTAAATGTGTTCCTGTAACTCATATGGTAGAGCATTGCGTTAGCAGCCCAAAAGGTTATGGGTTTGATTCCCATGGAACACATGTACTGATAAAATGCATAGCTGTCAGTAGTCCTGCAGAGTGGAAGAAGTCTAGATGACTGTATTTGTGTGTGTGTGAGAGAAGAAGTGTTGTCCCACCTTTGGGGTCATGTTGTTTGTAATGCAGAATGCAAGGTGGGCCTGAATGCTGTCCATGCTGTGGCAGTGCTGTTGTCGGGTGGTCCGCAAGTATTTCTGCAGCGCTCGTGCCATGGATGGGAAGATGGCCTGCGAAGCCTCGCGTGGATCCATCTCATCTCCTGGTGGTTTCTTCTTCTCCTCCTCTTGCAGCCGTCTGACATGTGTGAACGCCTCCTCTACTGCCACCACCAGCCTAAAAACAGAAAACGTGGTATATTGATACGTTGAAAAAGCTGGAAAACAACAATTCTGTTTTAATATCTGTTCAATATCTTTCACAAACTCTCCCTCGCTCTCTTACCGCGCCCGGCGTTTCCGGACTCTTCTGTCATGCTCAGCTTCCTCGTAATACAGCTCATTGTGGCTGGCGTCTCTCTGTCGGGCCGCAGCTGCTATTTTAGCTCGTGACTGAGCAGTTGCCGCATCGCTACTGGCACCTGGCAGAATGGCATTATGGGACAGTTACATGCAAGTATAAAAAAATATTGATTTGAACGTTTTCTGTATGCCATGGTAGTTACTGTCTCTCTGTTAAGCTTTTATAGTACCGCTTGTTCTACTTCTGGTATCGTAAAAATATTGTCCCCCTTGGACCCCAAAGAGATGTCCATCTGTAATGCCCGATCAAAAATGGGCCATGTCATCCTGTCCTGTATCATGCAAATGCAATCATAATGAAACAGTACTTAAATGAGTATAATACAGTATAATTTCTTTTTACAACATGTTATCCTGAAATTGTTTTAGCTGACTAGGTTTTACCAATGTCCTTAATATTCCTTTGCTTAACAAAATTCCATAATGGCATCTTCCATCTTTATGGCATCTTCCATAATAATTTTCCATAATAATGAAGCTGACTTCATTATTAGTAAGAAAACAACAACAAATGCCAGTATAAGCACAGCAATTTTTTTTATAGATTCTGTGATTTTTGTGGTATATGATTTGTCTAATCCCACAATATTAAATTTTGTTTGATAAATCATAGAAACCTGTATGAGAATATAAAACTTTCAACACATGGTGCAAAACTGCAGAAAGGCTTTTGGCAGCCATGTTTAGCATTATGTGAAATCAGGTTATGGTAATCATATGTAATGCAAATGAGTTCTGTGTGCATGATAATATGGTGAACAGAATCATTTATGCATATTTATCCATATTCAGGTCACGGGTGTCATTATTAATTCATGATCAGGACAGCACTGTTCTCCTCTTTAGCAGGGCAGGTCTGTAAGCTGTGTTAGCCTGTGTTCACCTCTAACACAGCTTTTCTACTATAAATCACCTATATGACCAGTTGTATGGACCAACAATTCATGAGGCCACGCCCTTCTCAATTAGCAGCTGCAAAATAATACAGTGACGACAGCAAAATGCACATAAATACCTATATTATATATATGAAACTAATTTTAACGCAGTAAACGCATACACACGGTTGTTAAATGGAGACTTGTAACACTTTTAAACCCTGAAAAAGAGATGTAGGATGTATTTTCTTTCTAGTGATACATTATTAATAATCTGTCAATCCATGTAAGGAACAAAAAGAATGACACTCATTTTCATCTTCACCACACACAAACACACACTTGTGTTTTGGTTCTATAGGCACAGAAAGTAAGGAGACTGCTTAAAGGGCTGTTGTGATACCATGTATGCATTTGTGCATCACTTCCTGTGCTGACAGCATATCATCAATCAAACAGAGAAAGACAGATTTTACAGCATGCTAAGTGCAGTGATGGGGAATACACACACATTTCGTGTAAAGTCATTTTTGTGGGTTCTGGGATGCTGTGCATTGTAGAATTGATGCATGCATAAGCAAAACTCAGTTTGGTGGCTTTGGTGAAAGGAGTTCTGAATGCATTCACTGTCTGAACTTACAGTCGAAAAGATAGCGTTTCAGTTTAGCTTTAAACTCTGCAGAAAGAGGCACACAGGAGATGTTGGCTTTACTGTAATAGTATATAGCTACCAAATTAATGTTTATTTCATAGATCATCACTGTTAAAATGTTCTTTTTCTAAAGAAAATATTCTGTGAATTCTAATATCTTGTTGTCTAGAACAACAATGTGCATTACAAACAATGCTGTCATGCCAAAAGGCTCAGACACACTAATGTCTTTCATTAAAAAAAAACATTAAAGGCAATGATGATGTTACAACTTTCATCACCTAGTCAAGGAATAGATTAATACTCACCATCCACATTATAGACCTTCAGCCCAGCCAGATGTTTAGCCGCCCTGGACTTAGCAGCTGTCAGCAGGGCAGGATTATGAACTGAGAAATCCTTATAATAGTGTTCCAGAATTACCAGAGCTGCCCTTTGAATGCTAGACACACACACACACACACAGCGAGATTTAAAAAGTAATCAAACAAGCCAGAAAACAATTTGTGTGTGTTCAATTTTCACACCCTCCTGCCAAAACGCCACAGATGTCTCCACAGCCTCTGCAGATGTTACTGAATTCAAAGGTAAAGCGAGTCATTTGCAATCTGTTGGTGGAGCAGACGTTGAACTGGGTCGCACAATTAAACTGTGTGAGCCTGCGGCAGGACTACCTGTTTTTTTTAACAACGGCGGGAGCATGTGAAACATTTCTTATTTTAGCTATTTAGTTCAGGTCAAAAAATCAGATACACAATGTCCGCACATCTTTGTGTGTCTGTTTCCTATAATGTCATGTTGTGTGACTCTCCGGACCGAAGGCTGAATCATACTGAATGTGCAGCCAATGAAATAATGAGAGGGAGAACAAAGGAAACGGAGGGCAGGAGAGAGGAAGGGAGAAAGGAAATCACTGAGGGCAAAGCAGGGAGGGTCTGTAATGGAGTGATTAATGGTCTTTTTTTCCTTGGCCTAACCTCAGCTCATTATTAATGCATTAAACAACACACACACAACAGTTTCACGTATGCACAGAAACGCATATTGAACAATATCCCAGCAAGAGAGCAGCTCAGTCATACAATATAGGAAACTGATTATAGAAGCTGAAGCTTCAGTGCTCTGAGAACATATTTATATGTTACTGTCGGTTTCCAAGTGTGGTGATTAAAGCATCTTAAAGTCCACATGCAACCAACTTCAGTGTTCTGACATAATTCAAAGTGAAAATTGGGGGCGTGGCTTGTTTTATCCACTGGGAATTGATTGGGTCTAGAAAAGTAGGCGTGATGAAGTGGTTAATGTCTGACTCCGCCCAAGTCGTCAGACTGAAGGACAGAGCAGAAATACATTTTCAGATTTTGATAACAGTTTTAAAAAATAATGATATAAACTTTTAACTCATTTATAATAAACGATGCAATATTCCATATTTCATGTTGACATTAAAAACAAATGTTTTTGTATATGGAATCGAATCGTAAAGAGTTCCTAAGTTGGCCGTATGGTTCTTTAAAACGTTCTTGGTCTTTAGGCATCACATGGTTACAATGATGTTATTCTAAACAATGCTGATATATAAATGACCATTTAAAAGCATGTATTAGACATAATAATGTTGATCACAGATGTTCTTTAGTCACCTGAGTTGTCCCAGATTGTAATGGCGAGTCTCTCCATCAGTGGATCTCACGACACATACAGAGAAGCAGGGCTGCAGGTGTCGGACCTCCAGCAGGACCACCGCCAGGTAATGGATGAACAGCAGAGCATCCACTAATGACACTGCAAACTGCACAATGCCCTGATAGTTCTCATCCTGTCAATCACACACAACACATAAACATAAACTACAGCGATTTTACCATCACGTTAAGGGTTAAAGGTTATTGTTGCTGTGGTAACTGTGGTAAACTCTCTGTATTGCATGGAGGCAACAGCAATATGATAAAAGAAACTATATTAAATAACAACAACAATATTGAACTATACCAACAATAAATACAATAACAAACAATTTTTCCAATATGTACCATTATTAAAGGTAAAACAAATACATCACTGCTGTAAAGTGTAAAAGTGGTTAATTTCTCTGCTACTAGTGTCACCAAATGGAACTGGATAACAAACTTTTAACAAACTCATCTGTCATTGGTCGGACATACAGATGGTCCTGCCCAAACTGTTCTCGTACCACTGCTTAAGGCTTGTGTTGCTGTGTTGGGATGACTGGAATACTCAAACAGTCATAATGTTTACGCTTTTTTAGGAAATCAATGTACAAATGGCAGTTAAGCTAGGATAGAAAAGAAAAGTGTTTTTGCATTTACAAAAAAATGTACACACCTAACCCTTAACATTAGCACAGATGTTTATATTTTAAAACAACCTCAATTCCACTCATATTAACATAGTCATTGGGAATCTCTTTGGTTCGTTCATACACACACACACACACACACACATTTGCCCATACCTGCGAGTCCAAGATGCGCACTCCAAAGAACAGCCAATAGGAGAGCAGCAGGAGAAGAGTGAGCAATCCAAGGAGTGCGCGGAACACTGCTATCCTGGGCAGGGAAGCTCGAAC
>JAZGTK010006246.1:0-21090 GCA_036877625.1 Ambastaia sidthimunki
CAAAAATATATCAAACAGGCTCAACCCAGCGTTATGGGTTAAATAAATATCCTAGCAGTTTTTAAAGTGCTTGCATTGATTATGTTGCTCCGCTAATGAGGATGTTAGGAATAGAAAGTGCTATACATATACAGTATGTATAAGTACTATACAGCAACAACCATAACTGCAGACAAAAGAAGATATGCTGTTTGTTTGTTTGTTTGTTTAGCCGTCAGACGAGGTTATAATGGTCCAACGTGCTTCTTTAGTTCACATGCAGTAGCTGCATCTCTACATTCTTAACTAACAATTCAAATTTATTTATAAGCACTTTTTTTTTTACATTGTTACATTGCAAGGAGCTTTACAAGAATATAATAATGATACATGCCATCCACTGTGTGGTACACTGTGATTTTGTTACAGCAAATAAAATAAAACATTAGACAGCTAAATAAATTAACTGATATATAAATAAATTTTACACAAAATGAATTGTAATGAAGTTATCAAAATTATCTTGTATCTAACTAAGTTGATTTGATTGCATTTAATTAACATGATATAGCATATATCTACAACAAAAGAATGGTGGTAGGCTAACATAAATAAATTATGTTATAATAACTTAAACAGAGCATGTACACTTTACATCATAACAATACGTCTGATTAACACTAAATAATTTATAGTATTATAAAAAAAGGTATTATAAGTAAAAATAAAAAAGTAGTAGTATTATAGTAGTAGCATAATAATTAAATGACATGATTGCATAAGACACTGTGAATTTAAATAAAATATGTGGAACCAATGTCCATAATTCAATTAAATAAATCCAACAAGTTTTTTCTCAGTGTATGTGTAGTGGAAAGAAGCTAAATAATGCATATACTGTAGAAAGAAGAAAAAACCTTTTGCTAAGTTCTCATGCACTGCTTGGGCTTCTATACTCCTTCAGTCCCTGCTTCAATATGCCTAATATAGAGTATGCAAAAGCAGTAAGTGAAATAAATAGCATGTCTGAATCCTCAGTATTCGTGAAACAGTAGGTGAGAAATATCTGGATGGCCTACTGCTCCCCTGCTGTGTCTGAACTGTGCCACATATTGACACTTTATTTTCTTTATTAAGGGATTGTCTTTAAATTCCTGTGGAAAAATGAATGTTTAAAGAAATCACCAAGACAAACCAAGATGATGTAAAAGTAAAAAGGTGTAATTTGGAAAGCACAGATGCTGCACACTCTGTAATTTTACAGTTAAAATGACAGTTAAAATGTCAATGCTGATTTGTGTATCAAATTTGTTTAAACAACCACATCATGGATTCCAGAAGCATAATATTTAACATGCTTTCTTTTACACAGAGAAATCACTTTTTAAATATTTTTGAATGACAATTTCATTTTTTACTGCCACAACCCCAACACGAATAAAGCAGTGTAGAGAATGGATGGATAATTTTTAATGATAGTTTTGTTTAATGAATGTTTTAATGGTCAGGACCACCAAGAATATCCTAACAAGTCCGTTTTGCATATGTTTCAATAAAAATTTTAGCACAAAGGTGTTGTTTAGCTGTCATTTCAGTAACTTTGTTTTTGCCCTGTGAATTTACAGCTGAGTTTGAGCTACTGAAATCGTTCTGGTAGTGAATTTGTCATTTGTGAATTTGTGAAAAAAAAAAAAAAAGACTGAACAACTTGTCATTAATGCAACAAAACACAATCATTGTGCTTTTATTTTTTAACAATATTTTTTCTTCATCAGCGTTGCATCTGAATAATCATGAGTAGCACTTAAATGAGTTGCACTTAAAGTGGGCTTTTCTCAAAAATCAAAGCGGCCCGTTAGTGTTGTACTGCAGTACCTTCACAATTAAACTTTGATAAGCTGTGTTATTTTTGGCCAGGAGATGGCGCTCAAAGGACAAGCAAATTTGTGGCCTATCGTATATTACAGCTGCTTTAAAGGCACTCAAATAATTCAAAGATGTCATACAGAGGAGACCAGACATAAGCACTGTAGAGCCTCTGGTACTTCATGACAAACACAGTTTGTTTGTACACTATAAAAAGTAAATGCTTTTTTTCTTCCCTGTATGTTTGTGCCCGCGTTTATCAGTTTCATAATAAAAACAGATAAAACGCGTGTTTTTTTATTAAAGTGTAAAAGTTACGAAAAAGAAATGGTGGTGACCACGATTTTACGGTTCTGTCATGTTGGTTTCACCACAATTGTTCATATGGCGCTTGGGAAATGATCGAAACCACATGCACTTTTCCCCAGAATGACTCTCCTGGGTGATTTATTAATAGTTCTGGTAAGTCACGACAGATCACTAACCCAACTGATATTCATTAAAAGACGTCATTCTGTGTTTTGTACAAGTGTCTTTGCAGCAACATACGGGAGAGAAAACATGTCGTTATAAGTGAACTCATCCTCTTTTTCACCCTGATTGGACCCTTAAAGATCACTTGGTCAGTGTAGTCAGAATAAAAACATGCACTTCAATCAAATTTAATCTGAATGCATGCGATCTTAATATTATATCAGAGTTTATTGTTTAATAACTGTATGTTAGTTGATTTCTCTGCAATCCACTGCACTTTGTTTGACTAAGTGTTTCGCTTAACACGCATATCATTCAACTGCATCGTTTCCTCGCAGTACAGTGCGCGTGAGTGGGCGAGCGGGGGAGAGGAGGGGTGAGGAAGGAGGGGAAACGCGCACACACGCGCGCGCGCACACTGCTCTCCACTGCACGCGCCGCGTCCCCGGCAGTCCGCTGGATTTATCAGGAACATCCCGCCGCGATTCCCGCACGAGCTGAGCGGAAGAAAAACGCAGCCGAACCTCCATCAAGATGAGCGAGGTAAGTGTGAATGAATGACAGGCTTGACTGCAGATAAAGCTGCTGCGCGGCTTCACTCGTGTCTTCAGGAAAATCTTTGCGCCAGTTCTCATTCTGAAGCGAAATAAAGACTGAGATAAAGTCGCATAATGCGCTCGCGGCTCCCCGCCCCCATCCGCCGCAGTTCTGGAGGTGCCGGTGAAAGACTGAACGCGACGCGTCCGGTACAAACGCGCCGCGCTTAGCTGCAAATCACCTCCACTTACTTCATTCATGTTTTTGGATATCCTAATGACGCTTACATGAAAACAGGTGTCTCGTCAGAAATAAAAATGCCACATTTTGCTAACTTTTGAGACATTACTGGTGTGTTTAATTTTGAGATACTGTAATCTGCTGCAACAGTGACGGTGTGAATGTAATGAAGTGTTTCAGTGTCTTGAATCAGCTCTTTCACTGCGCACACTTCATAGTGTTCATAGAAATTCACAACAAACCCCCATTGCCGCATTTTGTTAATGAGTTACATACATATCAGTTTAAAGTGACGCTACGACGTCATTTGGTTAAGATATTAGTTTTTTTCGTTACCAGTGTTTCTCCTTAGCAACAGGGCGAACACTACTTCAGTATACAGCACGCGCATCCCAGCAGTCAGCACCTACAGACGCGCGGCCTCTGATCTCCTGCGTAAATATAATCGGGATGGCTTTATATTCACTTCAGCAGTGTAAACATGTGGTAACAGCTTAATTCACTGGTTTTATTAAGCTAAAAATGATTTTATTTGATAAAATCAGCTTGGCAACATCAGGGTATTTTTAAGAGTTTGGTCTGCTAAAATATAAATAATCAGTGTGAATCTGTACAGCTTGCTGTATTTAAAGTGTGTTGAGTACTTATAAACCGGGCAATTCATACACCACCTGCAACTTTAAGACCAGGCCTATGTGACTTTTCTGAGGTGTATGACCCATGTGTTTGTCATCACATGGATAGATGCTCGTGTGATGCCACCTGTAAACCTGATTTTACAGGAAATATTAAATATAGTGACAATAAATATGAATCGATATTTGGCCCAATTTGCCAATAAAGCCTTGTGCTTATGCCTAACACCGCCTCTAAGTAACAAGTTCATCCTTGTCTTGATTAGTTTGGGACACACACATATCTGAATTTCTGCATGTTTGCTGAATAATGTAAAGGCCCACTGTTAGCCATGCAAATATATGTGTGTCACATCTATAAAGAGTATAGCAAAATCTCTGGCGATTGACACATTTCCACAGCTGCATGGTACAATTCACAACATATACCCACCAGCTCTACTGGAGACAAACAGAGAGAAGAAAAGAGAATGCGACATACGAAGCAGAAATGTAAAGGGCATGAAGAAGCACACGTTGCTGCTGTTGGGAACAGTCAAGCACTGCATCAAAGGCAATTTTAACTTCTGCAGGTTTTCCTGATTTCTCTCTCTCTCTGCCTCTCTCTCTCGCTCTCTCTTTCCTCTCCACCTACAGCAGCTCCCTGGGGCGGCACTTAAATGCTGCAATCTGTCTCTGTCTCACAGGTGTCTCTCTCTCTCTCAGTCTGTTCCCTCCCTCTCTTCATCATTGTACCTGCTCTCCAACTGCAGTTCTTACAGAATAAAACAAGATATATTTTTATTAGCGAATCAGCTGAGAGAGGCAGCAGGAGAATCAAAGGTAAACTAGGAAGGACTGATGTGAAGGACTGATCAGGGCTGATGTGGTAATACACCCCAATAATACTCAGGCTAGAATACCTCCATTTTCCAAACTCATAGCCCGGTCACCTTGTGCATTTTTCCATACATTGCTCCTGTTACTGAAGCTCTCACAGGATACCACATACATTAAGCCATTAATGAAGCTCTGCAGAGTACTGCAATCACACCAGAGTCAAGCTGGTGACCTCCTCCATTCAAGACCTTCCATCCACCTAGAGTTCATCTCATTTCAAGGCTTGTGTAAGACTGCTCATGTTCTCAACTGAACTCAGAGCAGATCATTGGTCATGAAGGAGTATCTTCGGTACTGCTATAATGACATCAATAACATCTATGACGCTACACCTAATTAATGCCATACCAAAATCTGCTTGGTCAATATTAAAAATATAATTACTCCAGAACCACCATAATATAGAGCTGAATGCTGGACTAGAGAAACAAATCTGAGCATTTACATTTCATGCATTGGACAGGCGCTTATATTCAAAGCACCCTATAGTGCATTCAAGGTAATCAATTTATCAGTATATGTGTTCCCTGGGAATCAAATCCACAACTTTGCACTGCTAACGCAATGCTTTACCATTTGAGCTACAGGAACGTTCTAAGACCTGGCTTGGTTAAGCCTGGCCTAACCCTTTTAAAACATCTGAAAAAGACGCTCTACTGCAGGTTCTGAGGAACTCGCCAGTCTTGGATCAGCCAAACCCCTTTCTGCCATGTCTACAATGATGCCAGTGATGTGGACCTAGAGGCAACTGTCACCCAGTACACTGCACAGAGAGAAAGGCAATTGCTAATGCTTGACCTTTGTGGGGCAAAGATTAATTACAGATAAGAATTGTGTGGTAATAGGGTAGGGTCAGAAAGGTGCAGATCTTACCTGGGGGTAACTAAATTTGAAGTCTTTAATGAACAAGTCACTCTTACTTGAGTATTTCGTTGCCACAGGCTATAGAATAAACAGAACACTTAAAACAATGATTGCATCATTTAGGGGTATTATCTTAATGTCTGGGACCAGTGGCTTTCCCAATTGTTCTTTGCAATTAACACAGCAGGAAATCACTGGCATACAGAGGCAAACCCATGTGAGGGAAACCCATATAAGGACTGTTAGAAACACACGGCTTCACAGCAGAGAGACAGCACATGATGGCGGAGTTAGACAAGATGAAGTACACTGTCAGCAGAACGATGTAGCCAGGATCACTCTTTCATCAGAACCTCAGACAGTTCTCCACTAGCCTAGTGCTGAAGTGGGAGGAACCAGCTGAATTCATTAAAAACAGGGTCAATTATTAAGTGAGATGGGGCAGCCCACAAATGGAAGATTATTTAAAACAATATTACAGATTCTGAGGCCGCAGGTGGGTGGGGGGATTTATTGTAGTGTTACTAGGCAGTTGTTCTGCCTAGCACAATAGCGCTGCTAGGGTCACATATTTTTACTGTATTGTAATTGGTGTCCAGTTGTGTAAATATTCCAAGTGTCCACCTGTGTGTCTAATATAGTGTTTCCTCTCACTGTAATATGAGTTTTGGGAAGATCACCTCTCCTTCCTGTCACGTAATCCCACACAATCAACAATCATTGGATTTATATCATATTGCAAGTACTCTAACTGTCATCTCTTTCGGGAAGTACTTACATTTAAGGATTCATTACATTGGATAAAGGTTCTCGGGACAAACTTTTTCACCACTGAGAGCCTTCCAGCTTCACTGAACAGAACAGCACAAAGAATTATTTACACTGACCAACCGAGCTTGTTTGTATTGTTGTTTGTTGTTTAGGTTGATAATATGAAGTGAAATTCTGTTTAACATACTGCAACTATATAGTATGTTGGGCTAAACGTAATAGACGTGATGGGAGTAAATGGATGTGAGGCAGGGGTGCGAAGGCGCTAATTGCGTGGGCTGCTCTTCCATTCCTGCTTTTCTTTTACTCAGCCTGTGACCTTGCTTTTCTCTCTCCCATCCCCTGAGCCTCTTCCCTCCCTCTTCATTTAATTCATCTCGTCTTTCAGCTACATTTCACCCCAAACACAGATGTCTGCTGCCCCTCTCCACTGCATAGACGTCTATTGTGCTGTCTTTCTTTTAAATAGGAAGGAAAAAGTGGCAAATAAAGCAACGAGGAATGAAAGATAGAGGAGGTGAATGGAAAACAAATGCATTAGAGACTTTATTACTGATTCACCCTACAGTGAGCAGCTGCAGTTGTTACCGCATCTGTGTCGTTACCGCAACGTTGTAAAAATGTTGTTGAGACGTTGATGAGGATTGGCAACAAGCAACAGTGACTCAGTCTCAGAGTCCCCCCCTATTTTTTGTACATTCTGTTCCCGGTATCTTCTCTGCAGAATTGGCAATTTTGTGTTAAGTATAGCTGACGAATTTAAATAAAAAATGTCTCAGATACCTTTCAGCCTTTTGAATTTATATTCATATAAGTTAGAATTTGTGTACATTGAAATGGCTTAAAAGGGTGATTTCTATGTTAGTCAAAGAGACCATTATTTCTCAGTAATGATGTACAGGTGTTGAAACGTGTATAAGTTTGACTTTACTGGTGATATAGCTATATTGTGTGATTTAAAATCCACACAAGACTTTAGTGTACTGTCGTGTACTTTATTGTGATGACAGAGATTTTGCTTTGAAGTACCCCAATGCTGCGCTCATCTAAACTGTAGACTAGTTACAAAGTGATGTGTGCTCATGTACGTTCATATATTAGCTACAGTGTCTGTGTCGTCCAATCAGATTTCACAGTTGTTTTACTGTTGTACGTTTTTTTTTAAACTCAGGTGTTGTATAATATGAAGCAGCTGCTTTTGCACTGATGTCAGAATGATCATTTATTTGTTATGAATGATTAAATCTTCTGGTTTACATCCATTACCTTTCAAATAAGAACCACATGATAACTTAATACATGAAACATTTCTCACAAAAACAAACTGTGATATTAACCATTACTGTGATTTAAAACTGCCCATACATTAATTAATATTTTGGTCATACCCTCATCCATAATGTTTAGTGCAAATAAAACAGTAAAAAAGAAATTCACAGAAATCTATGGAACAACACTAGATGCTGTAAAAATCTCAGACTTGTGTGCTGCAAGACAAGATCATGAAACTAGTGCAGTGACAGCCTTAAAGGAACTTAATAGCCAAATGAAAAGCACATTCAAATTACTGCAGATTTCATTGTATTTGTTGTCTGGCATGTTTCTTGTCTGTTATTTTATGTTACATTAACAATGATCCTTAATTATATAACACCAAAATAATTTAATTATATAACACCAAAATGCTAATATATCATGAATATTTGAATAAAAAACCTTGCAGTGTAAGAAAAAAAATAGAGTCATGGATTTCCCAAGTAAAGGCCAGTTAAATGCCTGGAGCCCAATGTCTCTCTCTCGCTCTCTCACTTCCTGTCTTAATCTCCCTAACGCTATGACAGACTAGGAGTCATGTTTCTGATCTCACAGGGAAACAAATGGCAGGTTCTCAAACAAGCTTTTAGAAACCTGTTTTTAAAGCTGCAATCTGTAACTATGTTGGTTAAAAATGAATAAAAAATCAGTTATAGAACAAGTACATATCAGATTAGTGTTCAAAACTGTCCCCTTACCCTGAATCACAACGGTAAGTTTATAATAATGATTCAAAATTAAAGCTGCCTTGTCTCATTTTGTGAGAAATGTCTGTCTGTAAACAGAAAGATCCGGCTACTATATCATACATTCAGCTACGGTAGATGGTGGGGCTTAGGGTTAGCTTGTCCTTACAGCTGTTGTTTAGAATTGAACTGAACTGAACACACTACCTTCAGATAAACAGACGCAACATTGCAGCCAATGATGGGCGTGTTTACATGTAGACAGCAGACGTAGATGACAGAGGCTGGTTTCTGTGACAGTACGCATCAGAACATACAGGAAACATACAACAGACATACAGGAAACATACTGGAAACATGCAGAAAACGTAAGGAAACATAGAAAGGTGCATATTTAATGAATGTCATGCATCAATGCATTAACGTTTACGCTTAACATCACACAGGCTAAACTACAGCGCTGTCGAGCTAAAAGCAAACTCTACGCTGTGGTATTATACAGTCATACACAGACAGATATACCGAGAGAGACAGAGAGAGAACTGGAGATGATCAAATGAGGTCACTTGTCATAAAGTGTTGGCTGTCATAATATATATGTTTATGTTTTGCATGTGTGTATTTTTAGATCAACATGTGATGTATGATTAAGCATATAGAAAGTGCACGTAAAAGATTCTGTTGCCTTCAGATGATTCTATCCAGCATACTGCCACAGTACTAATGTTTACAATGAATGTGAAGAGATGAATCTCACTAGAAATCACAATATTTTTAAATACCAGACTATTTTTTCCAGAAACATTTTTCGTTATTCTGGTTGAAAGTCTCCTCACATCCTAACAGCAATCACTAGGGAAAGTGATCTAAATATATAAATATATATCATTTGTGAAAGGCACAGACCACAAAAAAAGTTCATCCAATCATTGCATTCAGTCCAAATGTCCTACTTGCCTGTAAACCATGTGAGCCCTTTGAGGGGAGGGCGGGATCTTATGCTTTTAAAGCTAGCTTGTTATTGCTTTAATATCACAAATCTTAAAACACATTTTATCCTCAAATATAAGTAAGGGAGAATGTCCAATCAGCTGCTCATGATGACCAAATAAATCCCAGCTGTGAAATCAGAACTCTGAGCAGAACTCTCAGAACTCTGTTTATTTTGACTGCACATTATCCAGCTTATTACTATATTAATGTATGTGTATTATGCAGTAGAGCAATATTAATGTTACAAACATGACTTCTGCAGTGAAAATGTAAAATGTAACTCAAGAAAAGTGAATATTGATAGAATTAAACCAGAACCGAAATTAGAAAAAGTTTATTTTATTGTTGTTTGTTTGTTTTCCTCGTTTACATAAATATGTGTTTCAGACAAGACAAACACTAACAGTCAGAGTGACTATACACTTTGTAGGAGCATCACATTATACAATATTATTATACAATAGCCACATTATATACAATATTAACAATGTCCGACTTGCATTTGATTCCCAGTCTCTGGTAACACAGGAATATTCATAACTCATAAATATTGTACGAGTGTAAAGTATACACAATCTAGTGTGGCCCAAATCCAGTCAGGTGCTTGAGTGCAACACAACGACATAAACAATTATACACAACAATTATACAATTATTCATTGTAATACTTGACGGGCACTGTTACAATGGTAAACAGAGGTTTGTGATTCTGTCATACAGCACATTATGGATGTTTAAAGTATTATACAGTTTATAAAGCATTTGGAAAAACATGATCTAAGCATGAGATGAATTGAATTTTTTTTATTGAACTAAACCTTTGAAGAGCCTCTGCGGATCTGGTTTGCTCCATTATTGATTGTGTGTAAAAATGTTTCGTAGGACAGACGGCATTATTGAGCACAGAATGTGTTTGCTGCTCCACTCTCAAACAAATGTGTGTAAATGGCCAGCGTGTGTGAAATCCTCCATCTGTCTGACTCTCTCTTTCTCTGCCCTCCAGCGTGGACACACAGGGGAGCCCAACAGCAGCCCGACACCCTCCGCAGACAACAAAGGTCTGTCTGCCTCTCCACATCTCTGTAAATCAATTTCATCTATATTCACAGCAAAAAAATAAATCTAAGCATTTAAACAGTAATTTTAATGTTTTCCAGGATCAGCATCACAATTACACTTTGCATTTAGACACTTTTATCCAAAGTGACTTACACTGCATTTAAGCTATACATTTTACCAGTGTGTGTGTTCCCTGGGCATTGAACCCACAACCTTTGCACTGCTAATGCGGTGCTCGACCAGTTGAGCTACAGCTAGGATTTATAGGTTTATCTGCAAACATGAGTGATACATCATGCGGTCTGGTAATATGAGGTTTGTAATGAACTTTGAAAACAATTAGACCAGAGTAAAGCAGAGACCTGTGTAGAGACTAGCATATCAAGGATCTGGCTATAAGTTTTTACCATTTTTATTGAAGCTAGTAAACAACCATCAGGCAAACACCCAAATCAGCCTAGAAACCACAAAGCCATGCGTTGCAATACACTACAAACACCCTAGAAACCATATGGACTGCCTGGCAACTACCGGGAAAAAAACTAGCATGAGATGGTCAAATATCACAAATGTCAACAATGTACAAATCTAGTTTATGTTTGTTAAACTGGTAGAGAATGGTGAATTGATTTGGTGATCTGATCACTGTTTTCTAGAGAAATCATCTGAGTCTGCAGGAAAACCTGAGCAGGAAGAGATTGACATCGACCTGGAGGCCCCGGAGACAGAGAAGGCGGCCCTTGCCATCCAGAATCAGTTCAGACGCTTTCAGAAGAAAAAGAAATAGATACACTGCAACAACTAGGACATCTTACACATGCTTTAGGAAGAAAATGTAAGGGGTATAAAAAGAGAAAGAGAGAAGCATACCCTTAAATCAAGCATGAAACATATCTAATCTCCCCTTTGCTGCTCCTAAAGCCACAAATCTATTGTACCTCATAACCTCCTACTTTATCTTCACTCTCCACGCCATTCCTATCACACATAGAGTGAAACACAGCACTGCCATGAACATAACAGCACATGAAAAGTTCAAATAAGCACATTACCATTATTCCAGATTACATCATCTCTTTTGGGTCTCTTTTTGTCTCTCCTTTACATTTCTTGTTTTTACTATGGTTTTGAGTGCAGCATGGACCGAAATCCCAGTTTGTCCTGGATAGCAATGAGATTAGATAGGGAGTTTGACAAGTGGGAAACTTTTGCTAAAGTTTTCTGATGTTTCTCCTGAGAAAAGCACCCCAGTAATCTCACAAGTGGCTCCTCTAGAGTCTCAGAAGTGATCTCAACCACGTCTCAAATTGTGCTCAGATTTGACAAGATAGCAAAGTCTACAGTCATAGATGTTTTCAGAGCTGATGTTTTCAGAGGCCCCCCCCACCATGATGTCACACTGGTGCCCAGTTTTAGGCAAAATCAAGTAACCTAAAAGGTATGTAATTTCTGTACCAAGGTAAATTATTGATGCCCCTTTGGTTATACAAAGAGAACCCTATGAGAGTACAGGCAGCCAAGCTTTAAATGACACATAAATGGCAATGATGGAGAATAACAGCTGCAGCTAGTGGAGGTAAAATCTAAATAAAACTGATTTTTCTCTCCTTGTGACGTCTAATCAAAATATTAGCTAGTATGATTTCTGAGGATCCACTGAAAAACAATCACTGATCAGTGGTAGTCAATAATCTGAAAGGATCAGCTTGATATTACAGTGCATGTAATGTGAGATTACTGGACTTGTGGGTAAATGCAGTATTGACAGACTTCAGTGTGTAATCAGTGTGTAAGGCTTTTGTTTTGTTTTACAATTTGAAAAAAAAAAAATTTTATGAATAAATTTGGTGAGGTTCATGCTCGAAACAAGAAAAAAGTTGTCTTTAAGAGTACGCTAGCATGATTTTACAACATTAATTAAAGATCACAACAACTTATTTTAATTTTTTTAATAAAAGAGAGACACTGAAGAAATTCCAAAGAAGATAAAACTCTTCTGTAATGGGAAAAATATGCACAGGATAAAATTCAGATATAGCAGTAACCTCAAATCCTACATGCACAAATTTTAAGCATTCCCACCTCCTGGCTGAATGATGTGGATTGAGTACAGATCCACCCCTCCCCTATACCCCCAGATGTGGCACACTGACATGCTCTGAAAAGCCAGCCCTCTATCTCCACTTCAGTCTCTTGTCTCAAACTAATTAATGCTCTAATAATAATTATTGGAATGTAACCTCTTTTTCTATTTAAAGAAGAAAGTCTCATTGCTAAGACTCAGTTTGGTGTGAAAGTTTACTTTGTGGCCCATCACCCACTGGGCTCATTTACACTCGAAATCAAAATCCTCTGGTCTATTGCAACAGCACAAGCTGTAAGAGTTAGATGGATGTCAACAAAAATACTTTATTGGAATAATGCACAAGACTAAAAAATGTCATCAATTTGAACCCCATTCCCATCAGCCTTACTAACCCTAATCATTCACGGGTAAGAATTTGAAGTCATGTGTTTCATTTTGGTTCTGCCTCTCATTAACTCTTTACCCACAAAACCACTTTTACATGTCGCTTTATCATTCTCTATGGCCCATTTAAAGTATGGCCTCATTTTGCCTCCCCTCAAGGCATTTCAATGCTCAATCTCTCTTGTATGGCATGTCAACTACGCTGGGATTTCAAAAGCCTGTTTTAGAATTTGGTAGAATATTTGACGGCGCAGCTAGTTCATTCTAATGCCATAGATCTTGTATTACAAATAGAAAATAATATATTTCAATGTTAGATATTAAATGTATAAAGTACTGTATATCCAAACTGATAGCATGCAGCTGTGTATCTAAATCTTTTCAATACTGTATGATACTTCTCAGTTGTAGATGTTTTCAGAAACTGTTCAACAGCCTGATTCTGTCCTGCTGATTGCATCTAAATAATTTTTGTTCCAATTCATCAACTTCAACTTCGCGCCCTTCAACACAAGTTAATCCAGTGAAGGTTTTAGAAATGAGCTGTGATAGAATTTGGCTCACAGAGAAGAGGACCTTCTCATTCATTAGTACTACAGTACGCTTTGCATGCTTCTAAACCTTTTCCAGCCAGCTGAGGGTAAGCAAAAGGCTCGCAGAGAACATGAGACAGTTTTCTTGAAAACTGCTGGAATCTTTAGCAATAGCAGTAAAGCTACGAGAGGAAAGCGCCTCTCCAAAGTGCCAGACACTGATGGACCTCCACATTTACTGCAGGAATTTACTGTTCATGGAAGTTAAGAAGGAAACATCTCTGATCCCGTTTCTTACATCTGCTCAGTTTGCATCATTTTCTGTTGTCTTTTATTGCATGACAAATCTAAAACCTAAATTATTTTTAGGCATGTACACACTGCAGTTCTAGCAGTGCTAGCCTAATGTAAATGTGAATCCCCAAATGACCGTCACACACATTAGTCATCTACATTAACAACTAGATGTCACTACCTACATTTTTGTAAAATGCGCTTGTCACACCAAACTGAATAAGTTTGAACACTCAAAGCTGCAGTGTGTTTGCAGCCTTTTTTAACTACTTGTACTGATTAGGCTGGTACGGTTGAACAAGATAAATGTCACACTATATTCTGCCCTCGTTAGTCCTGTTAGAATTTGACTGCACAGTTACCATTTTTTTTTCTTAAAAGTTATTTTAAGTTTCTGTGTTGGGTTTAGATTAACAATCATCTGCTTTAGGGCTTCATGTAGCTGTTTTTCTGTACTTCCATGTTGACTAGAGAAGCAATGAGGAAATGCTTGTGACAAATCCAAGTGTGTTTTTGAGATGTGTTGTGTTTTAAAGAACTGTACTCTATGTGTGGAGGAGTGAGGGTCACAGCACTCAGACAGGCCTCTGTTCTTTTAAATCTACTGCACAATTAAAACTTGCTGCAACTTGCTTAAGAAAACCTCTGTTTTGTGATCATTTGTATTTTAATATGTCTGTTTGCTTACAGGAACACCAGTGTGTGTTATTCTGAGCTTCATTCAGGTCAAATCAGCACCACTTATATTTTCATTGCTTTGATTTACAAAAATCTCTAGTCTTGGATTTTTAATAGATTTATTTTTTGTTTAAGTTAAAGCTGCAATCTGTAACTTTTTTTGGTTAAAAATAAAAAAAAACAGTTATTGAGCAAGTATATAATCGATCAGTGTTGAAAACTGTCTCCTTACTCAGATTCACAACGGTAAGTTTAAAAAACTGCTTATGGTTTGAGCTGCCGGGTCAGATTTTACCGGTAATGTCAGTTTGACTTCAACATATGTAAATAAGAGTCCACACAGCAACTTGCAACTGAAGCAACTGCAGCTTTTAACAAAGCCTTAAAAAATCATAAACCTCATAAAATAAAATATGACATATTTCTGTTTTACCTAGAGAGGTTTGTATGACAGTCTGAAAGTTCACTGATCTATTTCACAAATTTGATTTTCTCTGCATTATAAGCCCTATTTATGGAAAGGACCAACAACAAATACAATAATAAGGGTACAGTAGCTGTAAATGACCTATGGGCCAGAGGATAATATTACATTAATTCACCATGGTGCTCACATTAGAACACTGACCTCATTAATCTATGTTGTGACGTCACTATGCTTAAAATGTTCCCATGTTCCTATCCCTTCTGTTCCAACTGATCTGAGGCTAGTGTTTTGGTTCTTATAATAATTTCATTTCTGATTTGAATGAGTCCAGGATCAGTTCTTAAAAGAAAATTCCACTCAGTTCGGACACATTCCCAGGTGAAGCTTGTTTCTGTCTCTTTTGTTCCCTGAGTGGGAGTGTTTGGCCTTCCGGTTGAGGAGTATATAGACTTAATCTTCATTAGACGCACTCTCTGGGGTCCAACATCACCTCAGCGACCGCTGCTAGTCTCTCTGTTAACTCCCAAAAGCAGCACATGGGAAGAGAAAGAGCTCTACAGACTAACAGTATGGAAAATGATGCACCTAGGAAGCAGGTAAACAAAGGCATTACAATTAGCCTTTGTTTGTACAACAAGTTTTCCTAGACATTGACAGCCAGGCTGTAAACAAATAACACTACTGAATCTTGTTTAAATAGCACATATTGTCCTGTTTAGGTAAAAACCAATGCAAAGGAAGCTCAAAATTTTCTTTTACTGTAGCTGTCCAACCTGATGTCACAGGAAAATGTAACATTTTTAAGAGGTGGCAATTTCGTACAAATTCATATCATGTGATTTACACAGAAACATACATTTGTAAGAGAAAAAAGCATGAAGGTACATTCCGAACCCCATCCTAAACCTTAAATATTACTGTGGCAAAAGCAGATCACATGAAAATGTAGGAATGAGATCATAAAAATTCATACTGGGGTGTTGGAATTAGCCATCAAATCGCTGAAACAGTTACGAATTGCAATGAGATTGTGTTGATGTTATATGTTTGATGTTAATAATATGATGCAGTGGGCAAATTGTCAGTGAGTAATGACATAAAATGTCCTGAATTTTCATTTTGGGTAAACTAGTCTTGTAAAGCACCAAAGAAGTACAAAGATGTAGTTTAATAAGCAGGTTAGCTTAGTAGTAGCTTAGTTAAATACAAACAAATGTTTATTTTTTGTAAATTTTTAGAAATGACCATAGAGTGAAATACATTCATTGCAATGATGATGCAATAAAATAAGCCAGGAGACCCTTCAGACGACTCTTATAGCTATCACACTGAAATTAAATGAGCCGTAACACTTTATCATGTGTGCTCTGAAATGTCCCTGGAGCTGAGAGAGAGAAAGAAAAAGAAAGAGAGAGAGAGAGAGAGAGAGAGAGAGAGACTGGATGTTTGAAATGGAAAATGTGGTCAAATTTGCTCAGTGCCATGAACCTCTAGTGGAGAATGGCCTTCTGTTTACTGTATTTTGATCAGTGACATTCTGCAAATGACAAGTTTCATGGCAAGTTTCATTATTCAGATTGAATCACATGTTTGTTTGCCAATTTGATTACAGGTTTTAAATACAGGGTATAAAACAAGCTGAGATACAGGAGCTTATCATCCAAAGTCCTTTTCATACAGGTGCTTCACAGAAATAACTGAGACTCTCAATACATCTAATGTGGTTACATTAAAATTAAAGTGTGTAATCATAAAATTAGAGACCCTTCTCTTGAAATTTGAACAGAAGTGACATATTACTGCAGGTATAACGATGTGAATACTTGTGATTAGCTCACCTGAAACTCAGTGCAGTATGAGATTTCTGAGAAATCCTATTGAAAATGAAATCACCATGCAAACAAGCAATTTTGTGAATATTTTCTAGATGTTTGTTCTGTGTGTTGAAAATAATACTGTTTGCACACAGTCCTGGCTGGGTGAAAAATAGAAGAAACAAAGTGGTGTGGACCAATCCCCACAACTCCATAACACTTTCGTATTATTCGTATTAATTATGCCAAAGAAACTAACAATAAACCATCATTTTTCAATTCAATTTTATTTATATAGCACTTTTTACAATGTTACAATGCTTCAAACAATAAAAAAAAAACACAGAAAAACAGAAAAATTATCAGGTATGTTCAACACATAATAAATGGTATTAATGCAAACAGTATGTGCAAGATGTATATTAATAAAACTAATTATGGATACTTATGCATAAAGAGTTGACTGAACCAATAAAAACGAAAACACATTTGGACCATTTAAATAAATGGATGTGCATTAGAAACACCTGTTACCTCTCAGTGGTCTATGAAAGGGTAATGTATTCGGACTGCCTACTAAAACAGTATGAACTATGGGACATGTAGTCAGTTATAGATATGATATGTCAGTCATGATAGATATCATATTAGGCAAGCTTACCAGCTGACATGGAGATGGCACATCGAAAAATAACATTTTATGAGACAGGAGGGATATGCAATAATACTGTAAAATACACACAATGCACAAAAAAATATATACATAGACAAAATATTCACAATACAAATACCTAAACATCACACAATAAAAGAAAATTAGAGACAAAAAAAGGAAATGTAATAAAAAATACTTCCATATAATATTGTCCAGTATATTCCCAATGGTCTATCTCAGGGTCATCCCATCCCATCTCTCCACTATCTGATCTGTCCTAAACATGATTAGTTTGCAGCCATAGACATACTTGTTGATCCTGTGTTGATCCATAACACAGATCATCAACCGCCTCATATCTTTAAGAAGGTCTCAGAGGCAGTCCCTGCTCCTCTTAGGGATCAGGGCATATGCATCTTAAACTATCTCAACGACTGGCTTATGCTGGCGCACACCAAAGGATGTGTCACAGGGACTGGGTTCTCTAGAACCTGGACCATTTGGGGCTTTGGGTTAACTGTGTAAAGAGCAAGCTCTCCTCTGTGCAGAGCATCTCTTTTCTCAGCATGGAGTTAGACTCGGTTACTTGGTCACTGTCACACTGAAACAATTTCAGAGGCTCCTGGGGCATATGACATCCTCTCTGGCTGTGGTTCCGCTCAGGCTGATGCACATAAGATCACTTTAGCAGTGGCTTTTTATAGCATTGGCTTTTCATAACACTTCATGACTGAGTCCAGAGGTGTGCATGGCACCTAGGCAGACAGTGATTGCACCATCATGTCATGTCACTTTCAGACGGTGGTCTGTCTTTTTTTTTTTGGACAGGAGTAACTTAAATGTGGAGCAGACGTGCTCTCATGCCAGGTTCTAAGCAGACTCCACCCTAATGCAGTCCAGTGGATTTCAGAGAGATTTGGGGAGGCCCAGGTAGACCTGTTTGCCTCTGGTGAGTCCACACATTGTCCCTTGTGGTTTTGCCTGACTGAAACTCCTCTCGACATGGATGCCCTGGCACACAATTTGCCATGCAGCCTTTGCAAATATGCATTTTCCCACTGAGCTTCATTGCACAGGTTCTGTGCAAGCCAGGGAGAAACAGGAGCAGGTTCTCCTGGTGGGTCCTTATTGGCCCAACCAAACCTGATTTCCAGAGCTGTTACTCATAATGGCTCCTCCCTGGGACATTGCCCTGAGCCAGAACATTCTCACTTAGCGACAGGGCACAATCCAGCACCCGAGGCTAGACCTATGGAATCTCCACATCTGGGTCTTGGATGGGATGCAGAAGACCTAGTAGGTCTATCTCCAGCTGTGATAGCCACTATCACTCAGGCCAGAACTCCCTCAATGACATGGTTGTATGCTCTAGAGTAGTGTCTTTCCACAAACCTGTGCTCCTCCCACAGGGAAGATCCACAGAGGTGCTGAAGTAGTGTTGTCTCTTTTACAGGAGAGGTAGCAGAGACAGCTGTCACCCTCCACTCTCAAAGTGTATGTGGCAGCAATTTCCATTTTTCACTGCTCTTACACTGAATGGCAGGGTGGTGGGACAACACAACCTTGTGGTAATGTTGCTTAGAGGTGCACCACTAATAGAATATGGTCTCCTTACTTTTCTCCCTGCCAAGGAGGTGGGGGATGCTTCCTAACTTTTGTGCTAGTGGAAATCTAAAACGCTACTGTGATAGCTTTTCTTTGCAAGTGCTCTTTCTGGACAGGAGGTGCCTTACACCTTAAACTGGAAGGTTACAGCTGGGCTGATAGCTAGCTATGAGGCGTGCGCAGTCTGCCTGTGTTGGCTCTGCCTTATCTCATATCACTACGTCGACAAAAAGTCAAAGTGACAGAATGGAAATGTTTTGGTTAGGTATGTAACCTCTATTCCCTAATTGAGGGAATTCTTGCCAGACGACTGACAACAACTGACTGCTGTTAGAGTAGGGATCCACTTCCGGGTCCTTGGCATAAATCTGTAAAAGTGGTGCACATGAGTGGTCCCTTATATACCTGTAAGTTTGCGGCAGAGACTTGTACGCAAAATCCACTTGCCAATTTTTCATCTGCCTTTTGTATAAAGATCAGAGACCATTGGGGCTCCCAAGAGCCAACCCTTGGTGTCACTACATCAACACCATGTCTCATTGCCTCCATCAGGGAACAGAGGTTACATAGATATTCAAGACATTTTCTGTATAGTTTCAAGCACCTGTATGACTCAACATGATGTCAGGAAATCTCAACTGTACATTCTTTTCTGAGCTGACAGTGGGTGTGAGTGGAAACGAAAGAGAGACAAAAAGAGATGAGGGGGAAATGAGGTGACATAATGGGTTGTGTGTAAGTGTTCACCTACAGAACATCAGCACAGGATGTGAAAGGGGAAAATGTGTGCGCTTGCTGCAGCAGACTAAGTGCTGTTACATGGGGATGGAGAGACAGGGAGAAAATAAAGAGAGAGAGACCAGAGGTTCTATTAATAACTCTGAGAGAGAACACAATGACTGAGGTACAGAACACAGAGAGAGAAACCGGAGAATGAAAGACAGGCTGGATTGAAAAGCATGATGGTGATAAAACATGGCTGTGGAGGAGGTTTGATGTGAAATTCTGTGTTTGAGGCATCAATACTGCACAAAATACATCCAGTGTCATCTGATTATACCTCACAAATAAGTTTTCTTTAATAACTTTTCAATTCACACTTGTATAGTGTAAATACTGTATTGATTAATATCCCAAAATATTCGAATATTGTATTGGACAGCAAAGACAAACAGAGATGCCTCCATATCAGCGTGTTGAAAGCACTGTACAGGCAAAAGCACTGATCGAAAATCTGTATGGGATTGTGAGGCACTGAAACATTCACAGGATTGCGGCATTTCTGAGGCGGGCAGAAAGGCGGCTGGTTGCTGCCCTCTGCTGGTGCGTTGAAGAGATAACATCCTCTTCCCTATCTCTTCCCTGTCTAAGATGGTTCAGGAAAACTCAAAATTAAGGGTTTTCCAATGTAAATAGAATTGTGTCTGATTGCCCATACAGTGAATACATTTATCTTGAGTGCTTTAACCTTTTTCAATAAAAGTAGTTTTAAATAAACTATACAAAACAATTCTAGTATTCAACTCCGGTGACCCTCCATCACCTTATGTCAAGGTTTTTATAATAATGTCTATATTTATGTATAACATTAATTAAAACAAATATAAGACCTGAAGTCACATTCTTCAGCCTGTTCTTTGTGGACAACACAACAGGTTCGTTCCTCTTATCATAATAATATGAACCACTGAACTCATGAAACCCATTTACACTTTTGCCCTAAACATTTAATGTTGAACTTTGTCAAACTTTATTGTCACCTGTAGTGTTTAATACAGCTGACAAAAGCGTCACCTATATCAAAGCGAATTAAGTAGCCTTGTTTTAGAACTACTTAATGTGGACTCATTTGGTACAGCAACGATAGAAAACACTGCTATATTCTGTCCAATATAGGCCTATATATGCATTTACATTTACAACAGTTTAGTTTTTGTAGTAAGTTTACTGTGATTTGTCCTTCCGAGCTTAATAATCACCCGTTCTAGAGAAACACCCCATAAGCACCACAACTCTCACTGATGCATACATCACACGTCTACATGTAATTGAGAGGGTTGTTAAAATGTTAGTATTTCAATATCTAATGTTCTCCATTACCAACTCCACTTACAGCATCTGTAACTTATAAAAGAAACCGCTTCACTTCTTTTCCGCTCTTTACATTTTTGCGATCTGTGAAAATGGAGCAATTGACGCCTTTAACCAATTTACAATTTAAAAAAGTTAAGGATATAGTTTCATTGGTTAACGCCACTTCATCAGCACATACTGTGCAGTCATGAGAGAATATTTGGTAAACAAATTAAAACGGATC
>JAZGTK010006247.1:0-21084 GCA_036877625.1 Ambastaia sidthimunki
ATTATTACCCTGTTCACATTCTTTTGTCATTAAATTTCAGTAACAAAGTTTTTGTTTTGAGTATTGTTTTAAACATCTAGCTCAACTGTATTTATAAATTCTGTTTCCTAATCAAAGTATAGTTTTTGTAATGGCTTTTGAGCTTGGTGAAAAATTAATTCAGCTGTAATACATACCCTAGTCTCTAGATGGCACTATAGTGTAATTGCCAGCGTTCTACTTCAATACTTCACAGTTGAGTGGAAAATTATCACTATAATCGGAATACTGTGGAGGAAAAACTGGTATGATGACGGCATGCTGGTGTGAGATGGGCCGTAACTAATCCAGAGGCAGAATTGTTTACAGTAAATTTGTAAAACTGACTGGCTAAGTTATCACAAAAATGTTGTACATTAAAAAAGCACTTGTGCTCCCAAGTTTACGACTGGTACAAATAATCCCCTGCACAGAGAACGCAAACCACACGCATGCACAAACCTACAAACTTTCTCAGCTCAGCGCTTCATTTCCTGCATCGCAAGACTGCGGTTTTCTTTTATGAACAAGACAATAGGTGCAAAGACTGACAGGAAGTGCTTCCTTTAAGATCATCTTTTGTCATTAGTACAAATACAAAGATCCCCTTGTTTTTCAGTAAAGTTTATTTAAAAAAAAAAACATATTGTTTTAAAATGGACAATATTTTACAATATTTACAGATATGCACAACGTTTCACATTTACAAGTCATAAATACACATTTGTTTTTGAAACGTTTGGCAGGAAATGACAGCAGAATCATTTTGGAGTTCTCAAAGTATCATAATTTAGATACGCCCAAAATGATGACATTTGTTCCTGCGTGCGCTAATAAACGCGCCTCGCTATTAAAGTTCCAGAAAGTATGAGGCGAGTGGAAATGGATGTGTGTGCCACTCAGCTGTGTTCCCCCTCCCACTCTCTCACTCCTCTCTTTCTTCATTCTGTGTCTTTCATGTCCTCCAGGAAGGAGTGAGATCTTTATCTTCAGCACCCACTCTGGAAGATCAGCAATGACTCAGTGCGCTCGGCCAGACATCAGTCTGCACCATCAGTCATTGTGTATCGCTTTGATTGAAATACATGTATATAGTCTGATGTGTTTTAGACCCATGCAGACCTGAATGTCTTCCTGGGTCAGGTCTATCTCAGATAACAGCATGATCATTCAAACACTCGTCCCATCACATCAACATTCAAACCAGACCGATCTGTGACTTCTCAAGTATCTGATTATAAACTTCTGTTTATGGTGGTCTTTATCCCCTCATGTGTCCCAGGCCTGGCAGCAGTCTTGGCATTCTTCAGTCATGTAGAGGTAAGAGTTAATCGCTTCCTTTAACCCTTCGCTCACCATGGACTCTTCCGCCCCATCTTTACTCTTTCCAAAGATCATGGAGCTACAAACAGAATTCAGTAAGAAACTGCTTTATGAAGCCATTATGCAACCATTATTGTTAAATCTTGCAAAACCTTTGTCTTTAAATCGTGACAATTCATTTGTCAATGTAAACGCACCTGTTCACATCTTTCCAGTTTATTGTGGGTCTCTTCACAGCTACGGGGGGAGGTCCGGTTACCACGGGAACGTTGTTCGATCCGAGGATGTAGCAGGGCTCGGCAAGTGTACAACACAGCCCGTCCGATACTTCTGAGGAAGAGTTTACATTTAAATTCCACACACACGACACTAACTAAAGAACAACGCAAGGCAAACTTCAGTACCTTCATGTTCAGTACCTAAATGTGATTCATGTTTATATTATTTCTGACAATTGGACAATATAATCCTATAGCAGCAAACAGACAAAATTGCCATACACAGCCCTGGATACAAATATTATTCAGTAACTGTTTATGTGGTGTGTGTGTGTGTATACAAGTTTAGCTTCATGTGAGGGTGAAACTTTTGAAAATGTCATTACAAATGAAATGAAAAAGAAAGAAAAGGTGGTAAGGATATTTTAGGTGGTCCTCACAAGTTGTATGTTTAATGGCCTAGAAGATATTATTACTCTGGTATTAAAAATTATTAAAGTTGAAACAAATGAAACAAATCTGTGCATGTTATTATTTATCCAGCTAAACTTTGGAAAAATAACATTACAACAAATTGATTGTAAAAATGCAAATGTATTTTTGTGGGTCTCATTATAATTTGCTGTAAATTAAAAGATACCACTTTGTATGTAGAGGAAGGAAAATGTGTGTGGGTAAACAAACAAGTGTGTGTGTGTGTACCTGAATAGTGTGCGACCAGGTCTGAGAGGGTTTGAAAAGTGAGTCCAGGAGAGATGTACATCCATCCATTCTCAAGGCAGCTGATACGGTAGTGTCTGACAGAAGCGCGCTCCTGTGAGGTGCTCTTACGCACTGACAGAGTGTGGTTACCTATGAAAACAAAGTAGATTATCTTATTGAACACTAATACAAATAATCTCTTACAAAACTCTGTATGTTCTGTTAAATTTGAAATGTTCTTCTACAATAAAAAAAACATCTACGGGTGCTTCTGTAGATCTTTAATGTTATAACGTTGATGACAGTAAAAGTAGGTGTGTGTCTACCTGGAATGGTCTCGCTCTCTCTGATGAGAAAAGAGCCGGGCTGATTATGAGGGAGAAGAAGCAGTTCTTCTGCTTTCTGTTTGCTGAGACCGACAAACTGCCACCTACACACACACACATACAAAGAGCGACAATACAGATGAGTGACATAATTCACAGAGCAATTAAACTATAAAGAATAAAAAAAAGCACAAGGAAATTAAAGTAGGTATAAGTGAATGATTA
This sequence comes from Ambastaia sidthimunki, assembly GCA_036877625.1. Taxonomy (NCBI): domain Eukaryota; kingdom Metazoa; phylum Chordata; class Actinopteri; order Cypriniformes; family Botiidae; genus Ambastaia; species Ambastaia sidthimunki. Next base: position 2,813 of record JAZGTK010006247.1, read on the forward strand.
GCAAGGGTCATTGTGGGTACAGTACATCCCCACATCAAAAATCAGAGCACTTACTGTACTCATGTGCCCACACTACACACAGTTATTAACCCACGCCAAGTTCCTAAAGAAATAAACCCCGCTTCAGAAACCATAACTGACATCATCAACCCTTCTGGAGGAATGATGATGTCAGGCGTAGGATGTCTAGAGCGAACACGATCAGGCCACTTGATGTTAATGTGATGTCATAATAGACACAGACTCTGAACCAATCAGAGGAGATGATTTACAGATCATTTATATAACTTTGCCACTCCGTTAGACTGCCCCATTTCTTCAACTACACCCCCTTTCTTCAAAACCCCACCCTTTAAAGAAACGTCAGCAAATCTGACCGTTCGGTTTAAAAGCTCACCTGTTGTATACTTTGGCCGTGTAATTGCTGGGGATATAACTCTCATTTCCTGTGGCGGATGAGCTCACTTTCCACCACTCACCTTCACTGTAACATACAGATTAGACGATCAGATTTAAATACAGTATAAGAACTTTCCACAGGCTATAATACTTCACCGGTGTGAGGGGATGTGGACTTACTCTGACAAAATGTTCAGCCTCTCTCCCACTCTGATAGCGCAGTTACCCGGCCCTCTTGATGGATAGTCATACAGGGACACCACCACATATCTGCCACTATCTGTACAAAAAAGAAAAGTATTTTTGATCATGTGACCGTTTTCACCTTAGCTCAAAACAGACTGTCCTTTAACATTACTTCATGCTGGACTTTCTAACACTGATGGGACTGATTTGACATCATTCTTTTGTTATTGATGTTTGATGAAAAACATCTGGGCCGCTAACAAACCAACATGAGTGTAATAACAGGAAGCAGCACAGCCTCAGAACATCAGAACCACTCGCAAAGTAGTGCGAGATTCTAAAGAAAATCACGCCGTTTGCCCACCAAAATGTTGCCGCCACAGTGGTTATAATATCAGTGATCATATTCTAGTAGCACTAGTAGTAACAGTTTTACACTATTGCACCTATATATTTTATTGTTGCATGCCAGAAAGCACAACACTGGGACCATATGCAAACCGTGCATTAAGCCTGTATAGATGTAGGTCATGTAGGCTGTGCTTTATACGCTGAACTCACCCAAGGACACCGGGCCGGCATTCTCCACTGTGTCCAGGAGAGCTGCGTGCGCGTTGGATGCACGCCGGTCTTTACTGGGCCGACTGCCCATGCTGCTCCAGAGTGTTTAGGTGTACAATTCAGATGAGAAGCACAATCTAAAGAAAAAATGATGAAAACATTTTTATATTGGTTAATTTGCAGCAGTTTTAATCTTATATTTAATACAAATGTAATAAAAACAGAGTGAAGAATGTCCAGTGTAGTTTTATCAGGTCATGGTTTCTGAAGAGAGGAAGGATGCTGACAAACCACTTGTTTGCTTTGATCAAAATTTTCCATCTGCGCTTTCAATATTGAACAGTTTTTTACCTTAGGCAAAAAAATGGTGTGGCTGTTCTAAAATTAGATGAGCTAGACTGCTGAGAAAATTCTCCTTCCCTCACGTCAAATGAGAATAAACCACATATATTTAACCTAACATAACTCAATGATTCAATATGTAGATAAAACACCACAGGCCCAAATAAATGATGATAGGTGTCATATATGGGATTAGAGAGATCATGCTATGGGTTTCACACAGCAGTAATTAAAATGCTGAGGCTGAGTTATTTAATCTTCCATCCTCGTCCCACGGGTTTGCTGTGACTGACACTATGAATAATGATGCAGTTACTGTAAAACAGCTAATGGAAATCAGCTGGTGCACATGAGCTCAATGGTACAATTATTACATCAGTTCAGTTCAGTTTTCAAAACAAGTGACATACGTCACAAGAACATTTTTTCTGCATCAGCCAATTATAGGAAATAATTAATTTGTTGAAATATAGTCTGTAGAACGTTTATGCACTACAAAGAACCTTTTGTACAACAGAAGCACTCTTTGGAGGTTAAACGTTCTTTGTGGAACCACAGAGCCTAACAAGGGACTATCTGTTCTACACAGTTCACTAATACCTAAATATATATTTTATAACATTGTTACAACGTTGTATTACAATGCAATAACCCTACAGGTTTTCCATTTTAGCGAAAGCATTTAGTGAAAGCAATTTCACCAATGCTATGATTCAAACACCTTCATAGGACAAACATAATATTAATGAGTAATAATATGTGGGCTTGTTTACATATATTGGAATGCAGTGCCACTGATCTCTCAGCTATATGACATGCATTGAGCAGATGGTCACCTGGTACCACAGATGGGTCTCACTGGGTCATCAGGGTCTCCAGGTCCAAATGAAAGAGCTCATACCCAGTGCACAAAATTAACACATGACTGACTGATTGCATGTGCTTTACACAAAAACAGCTATATTAGAGTTCACTATATAGACCACAGCCAAATGTAACAATGTAATGTAGCAGCAAACACAGCAATGTAGAGTGGCTAATACACACTCAAAAAACACTCAAGGTTGAAAATCAAGGTTGTAAAAAGGGTTCTTTAAAGTGTACAATAATCGTAGACGAAGTATACAATAATGGCATAATAATTTAACATTATACCTACAGGGTTTTATTATGAAAAAGCACATTTATCCAAAGATATGAGAATTTAGTATTTTAGATATCTTAAATCTGAATTTGAAACATTTTAGGTTATCAGAGAGTCATCATACTAATTGAATGATACTGCAACATCAAAATTGCACACAAAGCCACACAAACACACTTTGAAATGTGTTAAGGCTTTGATATCACAGCCAGCCATGTGTGCAAACATATGCGTTTCAAGATTGTGAGATTTGTGTGACTTTAAAGTCTCCTGTGTTAACATTTTTTGAAGTATAACTTGCTGTTTCAGCGCAGACTGAAGGCCACAAAAAGCAACTTGGTTCACTTTCTTATAGAAAGATTTATGCAAATTTCAAATTTTTTAAAACAAAAACTTTTAAGAATATTTTATTCAGAATAAAATAGAATCAAACAGAACAGATTCTTCCCTTTGTAATAATTTTTTTTTAAATGCCTTTTTTTAAATGTTTTTCCCCCTGCTAATAATTTGAACAGTTTTAACATTCACCTGCGTGAACAATAAAAACCAATATAATTCAAGCCACTTTGTATAAAATCACCTGCTTTATGACTAAACAAACAACATTTTGCATAAGATCTTCAGTCAGAAAAAAACACACAAAAGTCATATTAGAGGCAAAAGAGCTTTTACTCACCTCATGGTCCTGAAGCTAGCTTTGATGTCAATTGTTTCTCAGGATCAAACCAATTTCTTTATAAGAGTACAACAGGCCTAAACACTAAAATACTGAGTCTTGAGGTATTTTCAGAAGGTTTAGAAGCTAGTTTTGCTGTCTTAGGCTAGAAGTGAGTCAGGTACAGTGTGAAGCTGTGGGACACTGCTGCGGTCGTCTCAGAGTTTGCATGCACGCTGCCGAAAGCAGCTCTATTTACTACATACTTGCACTTCCTGTGACGAGCAGGTTTAACTGTCACTCATTTGCTGACGCACACAGATCTAACATACTGAAAATGATTGAAGTGTTTGGAAAGTGTCTGCGCTGTACAAATACACAACACAGATGTTGACAGAGTTGATTTTCCTTATTTCCTTATGTCACGGGCTAATTGATACATCATAACACACACACACAGGCACACCCATGAAAATGATGAAATGATCTAATTTCTTTGCAACATTTTTGTCATATATTCCCAAATGTACCAAAGGCAATTGCCATAGCAATAACTGTCATGGAAACTGAATCTAGTGGATGCAGATTGTTTTCCAAGTCTTGCTACAAGTGATGTCCACTTATGAACAAGCCTCAATTATCCCTGATGAATAAAACAGAGAAAAACACAGAGAATAGATGCAGATCATTCTATATGCATTGAATAATATATTCCATCACTGTTTTTAAAAGATAATTTAACTTACAGGTAAAAAATTACATTTTGTGGGATCCATTAAAGTTTCTAAGAATTTAAACTGCAATAAAAAATGAGAGACTCATAAGTTGTGAATTCACAATTACCAGTATTACACAGTCTTCTAATAGCAAGTGCCTCTTTTGCCTTAATAAGTGTAAATATATAAACGTTAAGGGCACCATATTAAACGTTTTTCTCAACGTTGTGTAAAAGAGGTAACCGCGTGCATTTTAAAATGGCTGTACTGATCAGCATATGAGACATAGGACTTAGCTATTTAATCATTTTAACTCTAATTTATTATATAACAGCATTGCTCAATACTTAATGTTCATAGTACATTTAGCCATCATCACGTGCTGTCACTTAATAATCACTGCTAGTTTATTATTGCAGTGTCAAAGTGAAACATTAACTAGCTAACTCAGTTACCAAAGATCAATCTGTTATATCAGCAGTTGAGAAATAAAACCAGCAAATCTCTAAGTGGGATCAGTAAGTGAACATGACAGAAATATAAAAACAGTGATAACTCTCTCAGACTGAGCGAATGTGCAGAGCAGATGGAATAAGGACTTAGCACTGATCACTTATCAGTCACTGATTCAATCTGCTGTGGTCAATGTGCTAAGTGCTCAAAGTATGAGTGCTACAGTTGCTATAAATAGCTTCAAAGTGTGTCATCTCAGGCCACAATCAATTAAAACTGAGTTGCTTTTTGTGATTGGAAACTTTCACAGCTGAGTGAGAAAAAGAGAAAGGGTCACTGTTATAGGTGTAGTGCAAAAGTGTTTTGAATTTTGGTTAGCACTTTTAAACACCAGATTGTTGCAAAGCAACTTTACAAAAATGACATCTTAATGTTACCAGTGAGCAGAGGCCAAGGCCAGCTTTGTTGCAATGTTTTAGAATTCCAAAATTATTGTATTATTTCATTTTAATAAAACAAGATGTGTTTTGACCCATTTAAATTTCTCTGTTTAAGTATGTAAAATTTCTCTATTTAAAGTGTAATCTACTTTAAGTATTTTTTTCTTTTTATTTTGTCAGATATGGTAACCCACACGCAAAATGTGATACCTCTGCATTTAACCCATCACTGGTGAGGAGTGAACACACACTGCAAGTCATGAACACACCCGGAGCAGTGGGCAGCTATCACTGCAGCTCCCGGGGAGCAATCGGGGTTGGATGCCTTGCTCATGGGCACTTCAGTTGCTACCTGCCGGCACTGGAATCGAACCAGCAACCTTCTGATTACAAGCCCGACTCACTATACAGTAGGCCACAACTGCCCACCACTGTATTTGTGCATAGTACAACTAGTAAAACTCAATTAGTAAACACCTAGAAAAAATTTGCGACTCAAATTAAAAAACACACTCTTATGTACAACTACTTTATTTCAATATTCGTACAAACCGATATATAGTCAGCAGACAGTATGCAGTACAGCGCCCCCTAAATGCTTGGAGGACAAAGCACAACGCATAATCACAAAATTACTCAAGGCAGCAGAACAATCAGCAATCAACAGTGAATTGCCATCCATTACAATAAGTATAAAGACTAATAACAATAACAAAAACTATCATTTTAGGGAAGGTCAAAATTATGTTACTGGGAAACCTACCCACTGTACATAAGGACTGGAGAACTTCAAGCCCATATATAAATGACCAGTTATTATAGTGCATGTTTAGAGCAGGAAAAAGTGCTTTTTTATATTTATAAGATGCCATCTGCTCTCTATTGCAAATAACTGCTTGTTTAATGTGTTACAGATCTTTTAGTTTAGTTTCTCAATACAGGAGTCTGATATCTGTGATTTCCAAGCATCTGTTTTGTTAGAGAATTTAACTGGCTTTAGTAAATGCTGATCTGGGTAAATTCTGCTTGACAGGGGCTTCTGGTTTAACTGTAATACAGTAAACGAAAAAACTGTCTGCAGAAAGACCTACATAAACAATACTAATATAAATATCTATGTTACACTAGGGTCATGCTAGTCACTAGTTCTTTTAATGAACATTATAGACAACTGAAATACTATAATAACAGAGCCATAAATGAAAACCAAATGACAACAGCAGTACAAACCTCCTAAAGCAAAGAATCAGCCAAGAACGTAAAGTACAAAGAAAGCAATAAACGATAGAGGAAGTGGTTTGGTCGTCTCTATAGCAAACACAGGGGCAAGGAAGACTTTAGAGAGATTGAGAGAGAGAGACAGAAACTCTCACTACAAACGAGAATACGGTCCAAATATTCAATGTAGAACAACCTTCAACAAAATATAGACACAAGAAGTGTATTGAGAGTGAAAAACTCATCTCATTATTCTCAGAAGAATGACTCAAATATAAAAGAACCAAGTACTGAAAAATTAAGCCAATCAAGATGAAGGTTAAACCAACCCAGAAAGATTACTGTGTGCCCATGCAGAAATACTCAACATTTAAAATAGATGGATTACAAGAAATCAAACATTGTATCCCTTCATCAGACCAGGGCTCTCTGACCATAAGAGAATGATAAGTATGAAAAACAAAGAATGGAGTAAAAAGGAAACAAACAGGTGGAAAGCCATCAGAGAAGTGGAAGGTATATGAATGAACAATCCCAGTGGAGAGATGCTGGATTGGTTCTGAATGCTTTAGCAGGACACCTCCATGGTTTGCAGTCTGGTCTGGTTGTCGTGGACGGAGCCGCCTGTGGCGCCCTCCATCTGTGAGCTGGTGTGTGTGCGGCTGCGGGAGCCCTCAGCCGATCCCATGCTGGAGGCGGAGTGGGTGCGAGAGCGAGCCAACCGGGTCATGCTAGCGGTGGGCACTGGGAGAGGGAGAAAAAAATCAGAAGAGGTGAAAATACGTACAAACTTCTGCTTGAAACAAGGCAAGTGGAAGGATCCTAAGTGAGGGGCATGTAATTCAGCTTGTGCTCCCAGCATATGGATCCAAACATATGGAGGTCCAGGAAGGGGAGAATAATGAGTCTCCTCACAGTGACTGCACACCTGCACTAACTAAGACTGGAGGGACTGAAATTTGATAAAACTCTGAAGGCTGAATCCCAATTTCCGTATATAATATAAAATATTGTTTTTCAAGTTCAACGTTATGTAGATGAGTAGTGATGCAACTACCAATGGGAGTGCAAAGTGTGAAGCTCACATGATAGTGTTAACATACACAAAGTGTAGAAAATAATGGGAAAATATGTAGTATCAGGACATGCTACAGTATAATTAAATGTGTCTTCATACCACATCAGAAACTTACAAACCAGTCCTCCTGCATAGTGCAGAGGATTGTGGGCAATATTAGCCTTAAACCGTGTGTGAAAGACAATTCAGTAAATACTTCAATGCACTATGACACATTACTCGCACCCTCATAAACTATATAGTATGGACAGTATGCAAATTGGGATTCAGTCCTAGTCAGCCTAAGAGTCTAAAAGTGCTTGGTTCAAAATAATTTCTTAGGGTCACTGAGGTCACATGACCATTCTGTTCAAACACTGCTGTCATTATTCTCCCATGAAGGAAAGAAATCCTCAGGTCAGGATCAAGCTCTGATTCATTTGTACCGTTGCAGCAAAATGAAGTCAAACTGCAGACAATGCAGAATGTGGCATGCAGAGTAAAGGCATGTTTCTAGGTGAATCAGAAAAGAATAAAACGGCAGTAGATGTAGTTAATAATAATAATAGTGATCATAACAAACACACACACACACACACACACACACACTCTTAAGACAGTTTAAAATCACACATAAACATGGACAACAGACTGACAACAAATGCCCACTTAACATGCTTAACACTGTATGATGCAGACAAAGACATTTGTATGCATGTTAATGGAAAGACAGTGAGGACAGGATGCATGGTAGGTTGAGATGATGGGCTTAGGCGCAGCTGAAAGTGCTGGCTGATCTCCTGATACCTGATTCGTTGTTTAGGTGGCTGAGAAGCACATGGGGGACTGTTGGCATTGGACATAAAGGTCAAGAAGGGAAAGAAAAGAATGAAAAGCACAATGAGGTAGAAGAAAAGGACACAGGAAGAGATTTTTGGATATTACTTACTGGAATAGGAAGGAGAGAGAAAAGGAAATGGCAGATTAAACAGAAGCTATAGGAAAAGATGCAAGGAAAGAGGAAAGAAAGACTGGGTGATAGCAATAACCTTGACAGTTAGTGTCAAAACGCAAGTAATTTACCCACCGGCCTGCCGGACTAGCTATTAAACTCCACCTTTAATTTATAATGCAAAAAAAACAAGTACATTAATCTGTGTTGTTTTAATTTCCAGACTGTGGTTAAAGTAAAGGGCAAAATATGAAAGTTATGAAACATATATAATATGAAAGTGAGAGTTCTTCTGTTGAAGGGAAACTGTCTTCGGTGGGGATATTCCCCCAAAATGGTTTTGAGTGCGTGTGTGAAGGTTTATGAAAGGTGAAAGTATATATTAAACACCCCAAACAGTTACCAAGAAAAGAACAAAACAACTAACAATAGATCACACTTAATGGACAGAAAAGACAGTGGAATTCACCGTTATTACCCTCCCACCACAATGACAATACAATGACATACAATGACAATATCAGAATCAACCAATAAATATTAATCTCTCTTATGATTCATTTTACATTCACAAATACACAGACACAAGTCACACAATCATCGGCGTATGCTAGGTACTTTTGTTGTTTAAACCAAAAGTATAAATATGTATAAATAGTTTGAAATAAAACTGATCATAACCATTTTTTTTTTTTTACAGTGAACTTAGAAATTAGGAAAAAAAATTAATTGTCAATAAGAAGGCAATAGGTGTATGGTGGGTTGTGAAGAAAATAAATTAATAATAAATATAATAATAAATAAATTAATTTGAGAAAATAAACATTATATTAGTTTAAAAATTCTTTCTTGTTCAATTAAATATATATAAGAACGTGTGCTGAAAATGTTGACGGAAATTAGAAGACTTATATCTGTAACATACAGCAACAGAAACAGTTACTACACACATCTTACTCCGCTCTCCATAAACCTGTAAAATTTACACTGTATCGTTCACTGCATCAGTTTGTGATGAATCAAAGCCAATAATTAGCCACACTCTATTTATATAATACCAGAATAACATCAGTGTCTTGTAATCAAATATTAAACCCTTTATAGTTCTTCTATAAAGGGTTTATAGAAGAACTCCACAGATGCCTTAAACTAATGCCTAATATTGTTTGTGTGTAGCCTGTTGAGTCCTGCGTTTTTGAGGAAGAACACAAGAACAGTGACTTACAAAAAGGTTTAGATCAGAGGATTAGATTAAGTTACTTGTGAAGGCGGAATGTTACTAAAATTTGAACAAACACTTTCAGACTGAGTTAGGACACTTTCAATCACGTTCCTCACACTCAACACACACTTCATCATTCAATATAAAAAACAGCTTGACTGTTACTAAAAGGGCTAGTGAGAAGTCTGACGTGCTAAAAAACACATGCTCTGAAAAGTCAGTGTTTAAAGACATATGGAGCACTAAAATTAGTTTGTTTTTGATACCTCCCCATTTACTGCTTATTTCACTCTTACATTCATGAGTGCTTGTTAACACAAATTTAATTTTTTTTTACCCCTAATACAGCCTATAAAACTGCTGAAATACTGTTTACCAGTTGCCAGGCAACCAGGCATTAAAACCCACAGTTTCTCATTATTAATGGCCTTCGCAGTTGTGAATATCACATGTAAGTTTGCATGTGCCAAACTGGTGTTTGTGAATGCATAGAACATGTCATTTTTTGTGTTCTATCCACATCAGACACATAATTAGCATAACAATGTTTATATACAGCTATACAAATTACAAATCTCCTAGTAATTTACAGATTACTAGTATTTGGTGTATTGTCACTCCTAAGAAGTTTGTGCTACATTTGCCGTGTACTGACACCTCGTGAGCTACCTCTGAAAACAGCATTTCAACCAAAAAACACAAAAAACTGGATAAGATAATAAACACACAGTGAACTATTTTTCTCAATAGTTCTCGGTTTTGAATTTAACTTCATTCAACGTTTATATTAAAGATGAACAGACATCTGTTCTGAATGTAAGCATATAAACATTAGACAAAGATGAATGAAGCAGAGATTGCTTGAGGTTTTGTATCAGTTATGTTTTCTAAGAAACATGCTACGCAAGCTATTGTACATTCAAAGAATCTTTGAGGGCACAAACGAGATTAAACCGGAAGCTCATAGAGGAGGCTGATCACACAGGGTTCATGCACACATCATGCTCTTGAGAAGACTGCTGTACTTACACGCTGAAGATCGCATCACTGCACAGCCACACGGGAGATAAGTTGTGTTAGTGCAGTGGAGGGGTTGCTTCCCTTAAGAGCTGATCTGAGACCTGCTTTACTCAAGAATCTTTGCCTTGTGCTTTGTATAGTTAAATGACTCGAACTGGCCTCAGGTCAGCAATTTTGTGGCCGATTATGGCGTATCAGAAGATCTTATTTCTGAAACGATTGAACGATTTGTGGTCCATTTCTTGGAATAGGTAAGATTTTGCTGTACTCACATACACACCCAGGTGTGTGTTATTATAAAGACAGATTATTATGAGTATTTTTCATTGACTTAGTGGTTTTAATACTGAGGCAATCATATTTTCTATCCCCCAAACAAACCTGACCATCACAAAATCATTTAAAAAAACAAATTATTTAATGTGTTGATTAAATGTAGCAAATTTCAGGTTTTCCTATATTGTGATGCCATTTTTGTCCCCATAATGTAGGTCAAACCACCACACACACACACAAACAAACAAACCCTTGACTGCTCCCGTTTTAGACATTACAATGCGGTTGTCAGTACTTCTCACACCCTGGGGCAGCAGTTGTGACGTAAATCACTAAAACCACTGGTGATGTACAGTAAACAAGTGTGTATTCATGAGAACTAATGCTGTCGGTCAAGGTGAGATGTTAACGTCTCTCTTACAACAAGATGCTTTTAGACAAAACACAAACAGGAGACATTTTATACACAGTGAAAATACATCTAACTGAACTATGTGAAAGACAATATGATCAAATGCTTAACAGTAAAATGGACTTTATAAAGGCAGGAGAAGAAACACTTACTGTAGCCCATTCCCTGGACAAAGTACTTGAAAGCTTCAGTGAGTTTACCCGGCTAAAAGAAAACATCCACATTTAATAACAGTTTAAACCAAGAACTAAATGTGGCAGGTGGAAAGTTCTTATTATATACTGTATTCTTACTTGGACAACTTGAGGAAGTCCACCGCAATCTGCCATCTGATAAAAGAGGAGGTGCATATCAATTCACACTGTCATGCTGAAATTACTACAGAAAAACATTTCTCTAGGAGGGAAAAAATAAACATGCCTTGAGTAGTGTTGTATTGGTTGGGTTTAGCCTGGAGTTGCATTCAACCTGTAAACATCAAGAGGATATAACAGATAGGCTGTAAAATATGTGGAGACTCTGAGGACCCCATGCGACATAACACTAAAAAAACCCATGAAGTGTGGGATACAGATACAAGATTGTTAAAGTGTGTTGTACAGGCACATCCGTTCACTACTGACAGACATGTTTTGAAATATTAAGACTGATATTTTGAGCAGATTGAGTTTGCTGCTGTGTTGTCTATGGTCACAACTGCATGTATTGAATTTAGCAAAGCTTTGGTATAAGTCACTCACCACAGCTTCTACCGCTGGTGATGTGTCTCCTACTACAAGCAGGGTGGGACATCTGTACGGCAACAAAAGAAGGAGATAAGCAAAATAAGCATGAGCAAAATGTTCATAGCTAAATAATAAAAACAAACCACCAAATAACCTACTGCAGTGTTTTGATGGTATTTTCATTGAGTCCCAGGATGGGCCTCTCAATCTCCAAATCTCGGCGGCTGTAATAAGGGGATGAAACAAACGTTATCAAGATCAGGTCACATGACAATGATGAGCACATGAACAGGCCTGAGAACAATGCCTCAACAACTTCACCTGTTGTAGGAATGGAAGAAGAGAGCCAGGTTGTCCTGGTTGATATCCTGGGCAATGTGCAGACGATACGTCTGAATGATCTCCTTATTCTCTGTCAACTCATCCTGAGGGAAAAACAATCTAAGCTCAACAACCGAGTAGTAACTTATTTCAGTTTCCATTTTGGAAAAGCTGCATCTTTAAATTCTTCATTATGATTTGACATACCGTGCTAAAATGGTGCGCCATCACAATATCAACCAGATTACTGGTCCATCCAGACAGCTGAAACAAACACACATTCACCCTTGAGCGGAAAGCACAACTGTGTGACATTTTTTCATGACTGTAGCAATCTGGCCTGTAAGGTTATAATGAGCTTGATACTTTAAGAAGATCAAGTCACTAATCTGTTGAGAAATCTGAGGTATGGAGGAATGGCTGGGGGTTGCTGCTTGGTTATTGGCTAATGATGACGGTGTAAGATTTGAGTTTTCTGGGGATGAATTTGTGTTCACCTTTGAGGCAGCCCAGTCGATCCAGCCCTTAGCACAGGGGTCCACATTGATGAGCACCAAACCCTCCACCAATGCAGGCTCATTAAGCTAGAGATGGGAACAAAATGACATGAATTACCAAGAGTTCCTACTGACCATCAGCTACTTGACAAGTGGAGAGAGAGTGAAACCATGACATTGCCATTTACAGACTAGATCAAGTGTCAACTTAAACATAATGTGACTGGCTTGGAAGATCAGAAATGACAAAGAACACCTGCTGATGAAAATTAAGTAGTTACTGCGGCAAACATAAATTAAAACAGGTTTCCTATTTACTTTTCTCAATTCACATTCCTCCAAAAATTCTCACCTCAGAAAACTCACATGGTTCCATGTTGCTACAAAACTCAAGCATTTCTCAATAGATAAAATGGCACTAAATATTTGTTTCATTTAGAAATACATCACAGGATAGAAGTAAATTAGGTTGTTTCATGTCAACTTCAAGCAGCCCACTTGTTTCAAAAGGTCTGAGAAGATCAGGGAAAGTCTACAGCTATACTATAATGCTGACCGATCAAAACCTCCCACAGACTTTAGTCTTAGTCTTTACTTTAGTATTTAGTACCTGGTCCAACGCCTTAACCAACTTCTAAGTACGTATGTATCCTCAGCCATGACTTACTGAAAGAGCTCACATTTGGTTTTAAGGTCTGCAGCTATGGTCTATATTTGCTGCCAGTGGTGGAACAACAGCAGGTTTCACACCTCTTCTTCCTCTTTGTATAATGTTCTGCAAGAGAGCTGAGGAGATTCTCAAGCGCAAGATGATTCTGAACAGTTGTTCTGCAGGACTGTGAAGTTGCTTGATTGCTCGTCCAGGCCATTTGATTTTGCATGTATGTATTGTGTATGTAACAGAAACACCATAATGTGCAGCTCAATCTGCAGGAGGTGTGAGAATGAGAGTCACTAGACTGAAGTAATTGAGTGTACTGAAAGATGGGCAACATGAGATGAGAGGAGCTATGGTGAGGAGGTAGTGAAGAGCTGAATGTGATGCCAGTATTCTTGATATCATGAAGTATCCAGCGGGAAACTTGAGAATGAGAGTTTGTACTCAATACAGTTATGAATGTATCAGCGTGTGTGTATGAAGGTTTTGTGTGGTGAACGTGTCTCAGATTAGCTTAGTCAGAAGTGTGGAGGATATTATTGAAGGCTAAAGATGGATGACTTTCCTGGCGTTCCAACAAAGACTAGATAGGACGCTGTAGTGCAATGCTCAATATGGCTGTTCACAAAGGAAGTTCTGCCTTTATCAAAAAGAGCCAATCGTCAATCATTAAAGACTAATGATTCTTTGGGGAGCGGCTCTGCACAGTGTGTTAGCACGCAGCCTTTCCCTGTTAAGTGGATAGGACTTGGTTTTGTATGATTGAAATAGCTGCCCAGAGGCATTGCATATAGTGGAATGACTTCTCTTAAAGAAATTCCAATAATCTTCACCTTCAGGATCCTCTCACTGTGAAATAACTTCATTCACCCATACATTTGTATACATCATCTAACAGCTTGACTATAACTTATTACTATTACTATCATAACTGACTGATCATAAAATAAAACGGGTCATTTACTTACAGCCAGTCTAGTAAGGATATAGGCTCCTGCACCCACACCAATTCCAATCACACTGCTGATCCTGTTGAGCATAAACATCCACACTGCATCATCAACAACATTTAGCACATAGAAATGATCTGAGACAAGAATAGCCCAAACATTCAGAATTAATAGTGTCCTGGCAGGACTGGTTGTGGCTCTGACTCACTTAAGCTGAGTCATGACTGAGGGCAGCATTTCAGCAAGCTCGTCCATGGTGGGATACTGGTACCTAAAGAAATAATAAAGTCTTGTGTCAAATCGGTGTGGCTTTGATGAGTATTTCGAAAGCAAGGCAACAAATGCATTTTCAAGTGAAGCAAAAAACTAATAATAGTAATGTTTGGCAATAAGCTCATTGCAGCAGTATGTAACTTGACGAACAGAACCTGTGTGTGCATTTGTCATATTGATTTGGATATTTTGGCCAATCACACAACCAATAAACTGAATGTGGGATGCAAACTTTGAGTCCACAGCTGGTAATAAAGCAGTTTGTCTTACCCAGTGGGAAAAGGAGGGGCAGATTCTTGCTGGCCTGGAGCATCCACATGGACAACAGCAAAGTGCTGAGTGATCTCCTGCATGTCCTCAAAGTTAAAGAGCGTGTTGAAACAGGACTTATCTGCAACGATGGAGAAACACAAAACATAAACATACATTTTGAAATGACCACAGTCATAATCTTAACATCATTAATGAAGCAAGAGTATCAGCCTAAGATACACAAACATTTTTTGACTGAACAGCTGTTTGAACATTTTAACCTCTCTAGACTTGATTTTCCACCACTTAAAATGCCCGGTTTTGAGACTTTCCAGAACACAAAACCCACATCAGGTCCTCTAAGGACCTGTTTTCATCTGCTATTAAGATGCGTTTTGGTTGATCAGATCACAAGTGGATGACAGTAAATACAGATGTAAATGGGGTCTAAAATATTTTGAGCTTGTCCATTTTTCACATCCAGAGGTAGTCAAAAAAGCATTTGACTTGTTTGCTTTTGTGGTACAGACACTCATGGTCAAATGTGTTTTGCGAACAGCCACAAAGGATCACCTACTGACCTAATGCACAAGCATTGTGGACACTAGGTGAGATTTAAACTTTGGCGAGTCAAAGCAAAAAGTTTATTTTAAAACATGTTATTCTTCCGGACTTCTAGGGTATACCCAGAGTGTGGCAGGGTCTTGAGGCTATCATTGCATTGCATGAACTTATTTTGTCCTTAGTCCAGGAACATCTACAAAAATTTTTTTACAAAACTAGCATGTTTGCTAACAACACAAGCACCAGAACTCTGATGTATTATTACTGCAACGATTGACCAAAAAGCATCTTAATACTAGGCGTAAACAAGGCCTGATCGTGTCCTAGACTGGACCAGGGGGCAATATTCCACAACATTTACCCCTGTCCTCATAAAGTGTGTAAGATATGTGCTAATGCATTTTTGTGACATTACAGAAGGACTTACGGTTGAGTCCGATGTCATGATAGGTGAGAATGACTGGTCGATTGCCTTTGGGGGTCCCTCTCAGAGTCACGTGAAGGACACCCTGGGGGGTTTCGATGTCATGCTCCTATAACAGGAGAATGAAGATGAGGGGTGGAATACCAAAAGAAGTCCAAGAAAGTCAATTATATTTCCACACACAGCTGTGGAAGGTCATCTGTACAGGGAACAACCCTACAGCATTTAGAGCTATTTGAAAATTTGCACATATACAGACAAACAAATTAACTGTTTATCATTAGCATCTGAGTCACAGACATAAATGGCAACAGAATGGCACTTATCTATTAATTAGTATGGAAATATCTGCCTAGTTATTTTGAAAACATTTTGAAATTCCCCTTAACATCACTTCATGCCCACAGACGACAATTAACTGCATTGCTGTTTCAATGGTGAACCAATGTCAACATCAACCAGTGTATTGGAAGGTTTCTGCCCACTGTTGATGTTGTTTGTTATTGCACATAAAAACCTCCACCCTCAAAATTAGCTCTGACAAAATCAACTACAAACACACACAAACAAGGTAAGGACTAAACCATAAGACTGTGGTGTGAAGTCACCCAACAGCACTTGTCATGGACCCCTGAGGTCAGAGGAGCTGAAACACAGCAGGTCTGGCTCTAATCTCATTCCACACACAGCGTGATCTTTCATTATACTGACTGTATCTGCTTCAGTTCACCAAAAACAGCTCTGAACAGCATCCAAGAAGGACTGGCCTTGTTTTGATACAAATATGCAAGAATCCACACCTGAGACGTGGCATACTTCACACAAACACCTTTACCAAAAACCCACACTCACTATCACAAGATCTTAGTAACTTAACTAAACACAAAAATGTGCCCATTAACTCAAGAAGGTAAAGTCAAACCAGGCACATGGGTTGAAAAGGTAATACTGATCGTCATGTCTTAAACAGAAGATCTAGAACCTTTAGAGGCAGCTGACACCTGAAGTAAACCACACCAGCATCCACAGAAGATAAGACATTCAAAAATAGACGTGTCGGTTATGTACGTGTATGCGCACAAACGTATGACTCCACATAACATCTCACGTGTTAGATGTTGAGTTTTTAAATTATGCTACTGTATAACGCCTTACAGCAAACTCAGTGTTGACCCTGTTCTTTATTAAACAATTTTAAATAAAACGCTGTTAAAGTTATGAAAGATGTGAAAGTTTTTGCTCTTCTAAAACTATTTAAAGCTGCAATGCATAGCCTTGTTTTTAGCAAAAATCAGTTATCAAGCATGTACATTAAACATTAGGGTACTCCTTTCTTTAGCCTGATTAACTACAGTAATTTTATAATAATGACAGAAATGTCAGTTTGACGTCATTTGTCTGCATGGCCACGTCACATCTTTAAACAGAAAGAAGACCCAGTTACTATATCACATGTTTGTGTGCTGAGGATGGTGGAGTGTTTGTACCTTGTTCTCACAGTAGTTCTTAGAATTTAAACTTGTCATTCATGTTAAAAAATAACTCAGCAAGCAGCTTGCAATTTTGTTTCAAACAGAGATGATGACAAAGAGGCAAAAGTTCTATATTGTGGCTTTTATTGTCTATTCAAAGCATTGCCTCTCTCATGAAACTCAAGCATCAGTCATGTTTAAGATTTTTATTTCTTCCAATTAGTTTACATGTGCCATTTTTAAACAGTAAAACAAAGTTTGTATTGTATCTGACAAGTAAAGCATCAAACAGGAGAAAAACAGAGTAAAATTGACTATTAATTATTAGATATATATCAAGTAAGATATATATAGAACCACAGTACAGAATAATTCCTGACATGGCCAATAAAAAGACAAATAAAGAGTGACAAAATCCAAGAACATATTACCGCAAAATGATTCAGTTACCAAGACAACAACATAACAAGCAGGCGGCAGGATAGATATGAAAAGAGAGAGTTTGAGCTGTGGAAGTGCCTGAGGGCAGCTGGAGGACGTGTCGGACTCAACAGCGTTCTGATAAGAATGAAACGGGTGAATTACATAAAGAACAGCATCTGCTCTGCTTGTAGAAGTTGCTGTTCAAAGCAGAGATACAAGTAACTAAGAATGTATTCTGAATACTCAACCTTAAGATATCCTCGAAAAATGCTAATTTGCAACAAAACAAGACTCTGAAATGGGACAATTTCAAAATTATTTTTTACACCTTTTTAACAAATAAAATTATTAATTGTAAAAATTGTATTTTTTTGTCTTGTAAGTCTATATTTTGTATGTAAGAAGAAAAATATTTCCCACACATATTCCCCAATAAAGGGAGGGGTAAAATGCGTCACTGTAGTAAGCTCATAGTAACCTCATAATCATAATAATAACAGTTTATACAAATAACTGATAATACAAATAATAGCAACAACAACAATAATAAACTAGACTGGCAGCTTTGTGTGAAATGTGCTTTTTTTTTTTGGTCTTATCCAAAAAGGGCTTGTATTCAAGTATTTACTGTCTTTTAGACAGCATGCTGCCTCCACCATA
>JAZGTK010006248.1:0-21083 GCA_036877625.1 Ambastaia sidthimunki
AATTGACTTGTCATATGATGTGTAGGTGGTTAAAAGTGGTGAGGACAAGACTGGTAGCTCTGACTGGGCAGTTTTTAAACTGGATCAGTGCCCATGTTTACTAAGAGAGGGCACATTGCTCAAGCAGGCCATTTAGCTACTGTACTCCTGTGAGTGTGAATGCACAAGTCTCACTGTAACATATGTTTGGACAAGTTCACTCTTGCCCTGCCTGTTGGTGCCTGTATCAAACTACAATGCTCTTCAGTTTCACAGATAATTCCATCAAGAATGGAATGAGTGTAGAGTGGGAGCAATGAAAATGTGTCTGAGGACATAAGTCAGTTGTCATTCTTTTTCCATTGGAGCAAAATTCTAGTGAAGGTATAATGATTATAAAACATTTTGGAAGTTTTTATTTCATTCAAAAGCTTGGTTGGAAATCCCAGTGAGGCAGCAAAATTAAGCTGCTTTGTGTCTTGCTTTGGTTAAATTCTAAGGCAGGATTACATTTATCCTTTATGGGCAAGGCGATCCCAAACGTGTGATGAGCAGAAAAGCTTTAGCGAGATCAACTCGCAAAATGTAATTGTGCTTGGTCTGTGTTGGTCATGTCACCTCAAACCTTCATACCTCAAAAAGTCAATGAGTTTTGGTAGCTTTGTTGCTGCAAATAGCTGTCAATATGAAGCCCTCTTTCGAGTACTCTACGAAAATGCATGTACTTGTGTGCAAAGAGAGGTGGCAGTAAGTCAAGGCACTGTATTTCTTTAAATAAATGTACTTCATGTATGTATGAGGAGACCCCTAACAGTACTTTTATTTGTATGCATGCAGGAATTGGTAAGGTGAAGCGAAAAACAGGCATGCGTGACACGGCCTCCAATGCTGACACAGACTTCTACCCGGACAATGGTGAACGTCTGTATGACCTGAACCTTCCTGCGCTGGTCAAATTCAGCTACGCTGCCGAGCGGGAAGATGAGCTGTCGCTGGTTAAGGGGACAAGAGTCATCGTTATGGAAAAGTGCAGTGATGGATGGTGGAGGGGGAGCTACGATGGTCATTCGGGTTGGTTCCCATCCAACTATGTGACGGAGGATGCCGATGGATCGGCGAGCAATGACTCTGCCGGGCTGTCGGAAAAGTTGTCTGCTGTTGTTCATAGTGCCAATGGTAATCGAGTGCTGCACACGGTACAAGCGCTCTACCCATTCAGCTCGGGCAATGATGAAGAACTAAACTTTGAGAAGGGAGAGGTTATGGATGTTGTGGAGAAGCCAGAAAATGACCCGGAGTGGTGGAAGTGTCGCAAAGCCGATGGGCAGATGGGACTTGTGCCAAAAAACTACGTCACTGTGCTACCAGAGTTGCAGAACTCGGCCAGCATGCCTGGGCCGCCCACACCTGACTGTGACTACATCGAGCCTTCTTCCAGTGGACGCTTTGCTGGAAAGCAGTGGTACTATGGGAAGGTGACACGTCATCAGGCAGAGGTGGCTCTCAACCAGAGAGGCACAGAGGGAGACTTTCTTATACGGGATAGTGAGTCCTCAGTAAGTAAAATTCTTATCTTTTCATAATGTCTCATAAATTTTTCCCTCAAGGGAATCTCTGTTCTCCTACTAGGTCAAAGCGTAAGAATTGTGAAATGTTATTTTGAAGTGAACAGCTGTTCTTTTTTTACTTTGCAAATGCGCATGCATTAGCTCTGTTCCAAAACTTATTGAGTTGCCTAAATAGACAGCTTTTTAAGAAACACATTCATGCTTCCAGAACAAAGGCAACAAAATACAATCTCTGTTTGTCATGTGTTTAATGTGTTTTAGGCCACATTTGAGGGCCACATTTGAGGGCAGTTTTTATGTAGTCAGCTCATTAAGAGTTAGGAACAGAACCAATAACTTTTGATTCTTGCTTAAAACAATTCTTAGGCCCGTAGATTAACACACTTTTCCTGTCTTTATTCTCCCTACACTTTATTTTTATAGCCCAATGACTTTTCAATATCGCTGAAAGCTCAGTCCAAAAACAAGCATTTCAAAGTCCAGCTAAAGGACAACCTTTACTGCATTGGACAGCGCAAGTTCAACACAATGGAAGAGCTGGTGGAACACTACAAAAAGGCGCCCATCTTCACCAGTGAACAGGGTGACAAACTCTACCTGATCAAGGCTCTCGCTGCCTCCTGATCCCAGAAGGAGAACCCTGTTACCCAAGATACATATCCAGACAAACAGATTGACTGGAAATTGCAAGCATTCCATTAAAGGGAGGTACAGAAAAAAAGCGGACAATGAACTCCTGCTTATTTGTTTGGAAACTCGCTCAAATTTCATTGTGGGAAATGCCCAGCCTATCAATATACAGTATGTTTAGATGTAGGTGATGCAATGTATTTTGATGTCAACATGTATTGAAATTACAAACTAGGTTTTTTTGTTAATATATATTCTTTTCATTGGTTTGTTTTTGAAAATGTGTTTTGTTGGTCTTGAACTTCCCGCCATTTTTTTAAATTGTCCTTTACCTTTCTGCTGGTGATGTTCTGACAGCAGACGTCTGCTTAACATTTTTAAGGTCTCATACTGTACTGTCTATGTCTGCCTGCTTTGTCTGAACAGCACAAAGAAATTGACGAAATCTGCTATATTTAATAGGAATCAATATTTCTGCTGAATGCTCAAACAATAAAATTGAGTGACAAAAACTGTCACAGTATTCAGAAGGTGATCATTTAGGCTTTAAACTTTGTTTGAACAGTAATCGGTAAGTC
Source organism: Ambastaia sidthimunki (assembly GCA_036877625.1). NCBI lineage: Eukaryota > Metazoa > Chordata > Actinopteri > Cypriniformes > Botiidae > Ambastaia > Ambastaia sidthimunki. The sequence goes on from JAZGTK010006248.1 coordinate 2,756, forward strand.
TTGTAACTGTTTCAAACCTTTAATCAAGCATAACTCAGGCAGCTTCAGTTATTGCTACAGTATATGTAGTCCATTTTAGGGCAATGACTATAAGTGGAAAATTACAGAAGTTCGACTTCTCTGACAATGCAAAACATTGACTGTTGTCAGCAAAACTTGACTGTATCATAAGTTTATATATGGATCTTAAAAACTGTTGTCAGAATTCATGCTATGCCATTTGACGTGTTTTGGCTATGTCCAAGGGCTTAGCTGTGACTGCTGTCTTTTATTAGACATTTATTTGAATTAACATGGGAGCATGTGCAAGTTCTTGTCATCTTTCCAGCCTGAATTATGACACTGTGGCTGTAGATTCAAGATAAACCACAGTGGTGCTTTCTGGGTCAGTATTGTACCAATAAAACTGTCTTTTCTGTTTAAGGCTGTGATCTAGTTGGCTTTACTGGTGTATTTGTGTGCGGTTTTTGTTATCAGTGGTGGTTTAAAGCTTGGTCATTCTGGTGTTTGCCTTCACTGTTTAGTCTGATACTCATTTGGTTGACCATCGTTCACTTTCTCAAATGAACAGATGTGTGTTGTGGCTTAGAAGGTCATTGAAATGTTGTTATACAGTACATTATGAAAGCAGCATTGTTAGTTCAGGTTCAAGGAAGCACCCACTTCGCCTTGTGATCAAGATCCACAGACCAGCTCAGATTGATAAATGGCTGAGGGTGCTGAGAGATGTTCCATCTGACATTTGTATGTAAAACTGGGCAGATAAGGGTGTTTGTGGAAGATCAGGCATCATGGAGGCTGGCTCCCTGAGCACGTCTCTGTTTCAGCTTTAAACAGTATGGAAGTTTATTTCTAAAGACTTAAGAGGAGTGTGATCTTCTGGGATCTTCTCCAGGGGAATATCACTATAACCGTGATTACTTCTACAGCTGTTTAAAACCGGACTGAGGCAAGAGTGAGGAATGGGGATTTTTTGAGGAGTGTATGGAAAGATTGCTGAAGCATGCAAAGTTTGGTATGGTGAATATCATGGCTGGAGTGGAAATGTGAGATGACAATAGTAATGTGAAGCTCACAGGGCAAGATTTTGTTGTTCGGGACATTGGTTCTCAACTGCTTTTGCTTCAGAACCCAGATTTCACCTTTGACATTGTCTTGACCCAATACAGTACCAGACATATTTATCACAGTCCAAGTTGTATTTTTTAAATATAAAGGGAAACTTTTTCCTCCCTCAGTAAAATATTTTGTTGTCCTATGCACAATTATATGATTAGTTGCATTTTATAATCAACATTTAGAATTTTTCCGGTACTGTCCCTATTCCAACAGACCTACCAGTTAAGAGCCACCAGTTTAGTGTAATTTCAGAGGGATTTCAGAGATTTGTAGTTTTACCACGTAATTTGTGCTTAAAAATGTGCCTTCATTTCAGTTGCTGGAACCAAAGGTTTGGTGTTCCCGTACACTGTTCTAAAACACATTATTTGAGTATGGCTTTGCATGTGCAAAATGCATCCCTGACATGTGACTGATGTGAAAGGACCATGTCCTAGTCATGCAGACCCCCGTTGGGCAACTGTTTTTGTGCTTGATTTCATTGTGTACTGACTAAAGTGACCTTATCGTATGGACCTTAGTCAGGGTTAGGCCATATTTAATTAGATGTAAATACAATCTTCTCAATGCAAAATACTGTTTTGAAACCATGTTAATTGCACAGTAAACAAAACATTGGAAACTCCCCTAAAAACAAACAAAAAACCTATAAACACTTTGTTGTGAAAATTAAATGGGACCTATTAAACTCTCTTTCACAGCCTCATGCTTATTAGTCAATGACATATGGCATCTACTCTAACTAAGGTCAACTACCCCAGCAAACATCATGGTTACCTGTTGTATCTGTAGTGGATTCAATTGGAGTATATCTGTATTTTGCATAGATACTTTGGCTTTGTCCGCTTATGAGACAAGTTGAAAAGAGGTAGTTATGGGCTCCTACAGACTTAGCTTGCAAGGTTTAATTTTTGTGGTTGTGACCAAATCACTTACTGTCTTTTCTGTTGGGAACATTACTGAATGGATATTTATACATGAATTGATTTAGGTGATCTTGAATAGACACAAAACCTCATTTTCATCAGGATTGTGAAACTGTGCATCAAATGCAGCCATTAAAGATGTCACGCTGTGTCTGTTGTAAAGACGATGCAACAGTGTTTTGTCTTTGTTAACTTTGTATCAAGTTAACTTAGAATTTTGGAATACAATATACTAACGTTTTTTACCATGTTTTCCCTGTTAAGTCCCTGTTAATATTGAAAGCCACCTCAGTGGATTCATTAGGATGCCTGGACTGGGTTGCATCACTGACCCTGGAGCAGCTTTGATGGGTAACCTTGTTTTGTTTGGGATTTGTCAGATCTGTGCCAGGAGGTGCTGTGAAAATGACTGTTCACCATCTCCATGGTGATAAGACTCTTCCTCACATGTAACAGTTTATTAGACTGTACTAAAATAAACTACATGAATCAATGTCTCATCTCTTTCATACCATTCAGAACAAAAAGTCAGTACCGCAACACAGATTTGCAAAATTACATTTTACTTGATAATACAATAAGGAAAAGTCACATTTGAAATAAAGTTTACCTGAATGAACACATTGTGGTGCGTTCCTTTTAAATGATATATCAGAGACCAGCTGTGAATCATAATTTGCACTCTGCATGAGTCAGTTGAAGCAGTAAACACACAAATAGCTACTATTCATACTGAAAAGGTTCGAAACATGTCAGCAAAAGGAAGGAAGAGGGCCTCATAGAGAACAGTACGGTGTCATCATTACAACAGGAGAGACTAATATATATTTCCTAAATACAGAAAAACAGTCCCCACGGTTTTCAACTGAAACCAGTGGAAATCTTTAAAATTGCTGAAACATATGAAAACATTTCTTTTTGTTTACCCTAAATGGTTTTCAGTCTGAAATTATCAAGAAACATCAAAATTGGTTCACATTAACAGAAAAAACACTGAAAAAATATTCATAGCATATAGTTATCAAACTATTTGATTATATTATTACAAGTGTGGTACAAACCACTATGAGAAGCTACAAGATCAAAGATACAAGATCAACTGCTCCCTCTACTGGCCATTATAAACAAATAATTACAACACATGGACGGTTTCATTCAATGAAGACTGGCTGCATCCCTTGCATACAATTCTTCTTACATAAATAGATGTAATTACAGTTAGAGCATACCAGATCTTAGTATGCTGACATGAATACTAAATTACTTTCTGAAGTAAATGCTGTGTGAAAATAATTGCACAGCAGTAAAATATACACAGATTTCTTTGCCAAGTCTAAACCAGCCTGAACTGGTTTAATTGATTTTTTTAAGTAATATATTTAGCTAAATGCTAATGCCTACAATCTGTAAGCAACAAGGCATTTCTGGTGTGGTGTCTTACCTACTTAAAGCATATGTGAATTGCAGCCTTTGTATACAGATTCAGTTGTAACAAAATGTTCTAAATATGCATGTTGACTCAGATCCTTTGGGAAGAGACACGTATGGTATACAAAGGGAATATGTTCAACATGTCAAACTTTTAACTTCTGTTTCCCCTCAGAAAGAACTGCATGCATCCTATTTTACTCATTGGTCATTCTGATTCTTAATAAATAGCCCTGCTGAGACTCTCAGCATTGCCGTAACACCAGCCAGCCAAGAATCTCTATATAACTGCTTTTCACTAACTCTGGCTATCTCAATGGAAAGATCTGCATGACTGCATCAAATTAACATAACATGTAAATACTTTCCCAAATGTAAAAAAATTTCCCAAATTTAACCATTAATTTAGCCTAAACTATGATAAAGTGAATCATAGTGCATACATATTAAATATTCTGTGTAACATTAAATATTCTGGTAAACAGCAGGCCACAAATGCTGTTGAACTGAACCCAGAATCTCTCATTATGTCTGTGATTTTTCTTAAAATTTAATTCAAGACTTAAAGCTGCAATCTCTAACTTTTGCCTTTTTTCACAATCTGTGTGTGAAATATAAAATTGCAAGTTAATTGCAATAAATTTTATGCAACTGCTATAAGAACAAGCTACAAATGCTCCACCATTCCAGTGATTTATTAGTTGTGTCTTCTGTCTGTTTACGGACGATTAAAGTCAAACTGACATTTACAGCGAAACTGGATTATTTTTCACTATTATAAACTTACTGCTGGGAATCAGGGTAAGGTGAGTTTCGAACACCGATCTGTTAACAACAATTTTTGTTCAATTGTAACAAGTTATGGATTGCAGCTTTAAAATCAAAGCTCTATACTGATTCAATTAGCTTAAATGTAAGGCATATAATAATGATGTGATGAGATACACTGGAATGGCAGAGATTAGAAGTACAGTGTGTCTGAAATGGCTCCTGGAAGATGGGTCATTACTTGCATGCGAATCCACCAGTGCGGCTCCATAGGGTTGTATCTTGTGTACGGTCGCTTTGACATGATGGCATCTGTGATGTCGTCTAAAACAGGCTCGACTTCTCGCTGGCCGCTGTTGCAGTAGGAGCGCATAAGAGCCATGTACTGCTCAAAGTGAGCCTTTCCATAATCCTCCTGAACACCAGGGGGCGCCTCCTTCCACAGCTTCTCTGCTGTTGAAGTTACTATATCACGTGTCAGGATGCCTGTGGCCACAATGAAGTTTCCTGGCTCGATGACGGACACTTTGACACCCCAGGCCTTCATTTCATACCTGAGGCAGTCAGAGAAAGCCTCCACTCCATATTTGGAAACACAGTAAGGAGATCGGAGAGCATTTCCCATTCTGCCATACATGCTAGACACGTTCACCACACGTCCTGTGATCAAAACAAACACACGTTATAATTAAAGTATGTGCAAAAACACTTTTAACATACTTTTAAAAACATTAAAATGTGTGAAATGGCTTTAAATACTACACCTTTATTTGCTGCCAAAATCAACCAAATTAGCCAAAATATTTAATAAAAAACAGATGGGAAGGGAATGTGCAGAAGTTATTTCTAATTCTTTGAAAATATGGAGTCCTGTGGGTGCAGATTTTGGGTGTCATATACCTCCCCCAAAGTATGATAATGTTCTTCTCACACAAATTACAAAGTCCATCTGTGTTAAGCATTCCTTTAATAATTAACAGGCAGGAATGGAAAATTAACATTCACAGCAATAGCTGTGGAGTATCATTAACATTCATCTGCAAACTACTTTGATGAATTTAGCCAAAGATCACTTGAGAGATTTTACCTTGAGCCCTGCGTATGAGAGGCAGAAAGGCTTTGGTTACTCTGATGGTGCCCCACAGGTTGACCTCTGACACCTGCTTGTACGTGTCCATGGTTGTGAACTCCACCTCACCAAAAGTTGAGATTCCAGCATTGTTCACTATAGCCCACAGACCTGCACGAGATAAGACAAATCAAATCTTGAGGGACTTACTTGAGTTCACTTTCAACAAATACAAATCATGCAATCTTTAAACATAAAGATAAACCAACCATCACCTTTCTCTGGGTCTTCCAGGTTGGCTTTCACAAACTCGACGGCCTTGGAGACCTGCTCCTCACTGCAAACATCCATCTGTACAACCTTCATTTTTTCAGAATGAAGATTTTCCAGAACTTTCGCACCTTCTCCATCCTTAAGACACAAATACACAACATTTAAGCAAACTTAAAGTTATGGCTAAACAGCAAGACAATATATGCTAAGGTAAATATGTGTAAAGAGATTTAGTATGCTTGATGTCCATCCATTTATTTGAAAAAGTTTTAGGGAAGACCAGTTAACACTTTGTAAGCATGATTTGCAAGATTCTTGTGAAATATATTTCACCACCTAAACCTCAGTTTATCATCGGTTGTGGTACAACAGAAACTAAAACGTTTTGCACATTGCACGAATAGTTGAACCATTACCTTTGAAAGGCAACCTGCAAACACAGTAAAGCCAAGCTTGTGGAAGTGTTTGGCCAATGCATGTCCAAATCCAACATCACAACCAGTAATGAACACAGCCTTCCCATCAACCTACAAAAGGAAATGTCAGGCAAAAAAAAAATGCATAAAGTTAAACAATTATCTTGGCAGTTTAAGTCAGGCAACAATTCACTAATGTAGTGAGAAGAGAACAGGCACATCAATCAGTACCTTGACTTCTGAGTTTATATTAAACAGAAACATGTCTATCAATGGCAAACAGAAAACATGTCTGTGCTTTATAAATACGGAAAATCATGAATAATTCGTGCATTTGCAATTGCATTTTTTTTTCCAAAATAAATTTTTAGCCAGTGAAATTTATTGGTATTCTTTTAGTGGCATTCTATGGCGGGGGCACGCACAAACTTTATGTTGTACTTTTACCATTTGCATTACACGTTGCAGAAATCCTACATGCCCAACTCCACGATGCAAGCCAGCATTTCAGACATCCGTCTCAGAATTTAAGTGTTGCCGTGTGAACTTTATCTGCATGTGTGCGCACACCGTACTTTACCTTCACAGTTCCTCTGGGCAGTCGAGGCATGGCTACGTACAGCACGAACAGCGCGTACATGAACACGATGCACTCGGTGACGCTGGCCTCCGGGAGCCCGCAGCATCGCGCCATGAGATTAAGCACAGACGGCAGACCGAAGCCCAGCACGATCGTCAGAAATACGGAGAACGCGACGAGCAGCGCGCCTCTCACCATCGGCAGCACAGCCATCTTGAGCAACTGTTGACAACTGTCTCGGGGGCGGGACCATAACAGACATCGCTCATGAATTATAGTTAATATGTAAATAACAGCGTGCAGTACTCATAAGGGGAGGGAAAAACTATGTATGTAAATAATAAATTTGACTGGATTTAACAAATTGCCGCAATATTCTGCAACCTTTAAAAAGTTACAAAAAGACAATCTACCTATATCTCATAATTATGAGAATGTTTCTTATTTTGACATTATATATTATCATAGGAAAATGAAACTTTCTCAAAATAATGACTTAATATTTAATAATAGAAAAAAATCATAAAAATGAGACATTTTGTAATAATGTCTTGTTTATCTTGCAATAGCTGTTGCAAATTACAAGGACTGTTTTTAAGATAAATTTATAGAGGTCGCTTGTTTGTTTGTCAAATAAAATACCTACTGTATAGAAAAAAATGCCCATATTTGTGTATGTAGAAAATAGGCTATTCATATGTACATGCTTTTATCTTTGTTGTGAAAATGTAAATTCAAAAGCGTGACGGGATGACGTTTCACAAAGATCCACTGAGTGGCGACAGTACATCCAATTTGATTAATTTCAGGGCAAATTATTAATTGTGGTACAGTACAGCTATAGCACTTCAGAGTACAAATTATTGCCCTTTTTTGTCAGTTGTAAACCTAATTGCAAACTTTTATTGTTTGCATTACTGCATGCAGTATAGTACAGTATGCATTGCTATATTTACCAAATGTCACTTATATTAATAAAAGAGCAAATTAGATGTAAATGACTCATGGCAATTTTAATGGCCTTCCTTTACAGTTGGAGGACATAGAGGCCCTGTAACACTGGATAAAATTAGAGCTACAAAAGACAAAGAAAATACAAAAAAGGTGAAGGCATAGAACAAAAGCAAACAGATTGCACAGTTGATAACACAGTTGTAAACAAGAGAACAGAAGATCAGCATCAGGACAGTACAGTACGAAAAAACCCTCCACAGAGTGTAACATTCAACATCTTCAACATCAAACCAACTTTATGGCAGAGAAAAAAAATATGGAAGAAAATGGCTTAAACGTATAGAATTTAGGGGAACCTTTCCCTTATGAACATGGTTTGAGTTATAGGAAATATAACATTATTTAAAGATTTATTTAAAGCAATTAAAATTTTGATTACAGAGGTGATCAGTAGGTGGCAAAATAGATCACCATGCAAAACAAAAAGCTGGTGGGTGACCCACATACTGAGAAAATATGGCTAAAACCTCCCTTTATAAATCCATGAATTGCTTAAGAAAAGCAGAGGATCTGGCAACCCGCAATAAATGCTTCACAGTGTATGAAAGGGTGCGATTATTTATCCTTCCGCAGAGTGACAGTATTGCATAGCTGAAAAATATGCTCACTCGCTTCCAAAGGGAACCGTTACAGTATCTAGACTATTTGAATGTGTTGTAAAATGTTGTAGTAAGCATTAAGTGTTTTATTTCTGCAACAATTCTTTTTTATTTTAAGAAAGCATCAAGCCTTTTCTGGATGTTGTCAAAACAATCTATTCCCATGTAGTCGGCCTGACCTTGTTCCCATCTCTGCTTTTGCTCTGCTGAGGTAATGGAGGGCACAGCAACATCCTCCTGTTGGCAAAAGATCAGTTAAAATAAAAATTACATAAAACAATAAATTAGTAATTAGCCCAATTTGCATAAATATTAACCTCAAGTTAAAGGTTTTTTTTTAATTTGACAGACTTTAGACTTTTGCTTGAGTAAATATTTCTATAGTTACTGTTACTAGATTAAAGTTTTTGGCTACTCTATTCACCTCTACTCAAAAACTAAATACTAACTTTCATCGAAGTACTTACAGTGCATAATATAATGTACAGAAATTGGGAAGTGATTGGCAAGCATTTTACTATGTAGTCCAAAGATTAATATATAATAATGTGTTACCTCACAGCCGGAGCAGAAGGGCAGGTCTCCATACTCTCTGAGCAGCATGGGTACCACCTCACTACTGTATAGAACCCACCACTCCAAAAGGAAGCTGGGGTGAGACGTTGCTTCTTGGACATCCCCTTGCACTCTTTTCTGCCTGGGGACATAAGTGTAGCTCCATGGCTTCATTTTTCCCAGAAAGTGGACAACTTTCGCATTTGCGCCATATCTGAGGACACAGAAAGCTAAAGTTTAATTTAAGCTAAAAGTTTAATTTAAGCTAAAGTTTCTTCTGATTCCAGAACATTTTTTCTAACCCGGAAAATAGTTTTCATAGTTTTTGCTGGAAAATAAATACAAAAAACTTGGCTGTGCTCATGTTGCTTTACAGTTGCTCCTCAAAAAACCCAGAGCTTGATGCTTAATAGGGTGATAGTTTTATCTGTTATGCTCATATAGGAACTTCATAGTTTTAGCCTTATTTACTCTATCAGTTTAAAAACAGGAAATGAAGTATCTTTTTCTGATGTGGTATAACTGTGGAAGCATAAGGGCCTGCACAAGTAGCTCTGTTTTGGACTCACTTCTCCAGAGATTTGTGCGGAGAGTTCAGTCCCACCCTCATGCACCTAACCCCTCCTCTGAATCTCTTCCTTCTTCAGCCCTTCACGACTGTAACCTGATGTTAAAGCATGCATGGTCATCATGTGATGCAAATGAGGATCTTCTTACTGTCCCATCTTGAAGGCCGCCAGAGGCCATCATTAATGATGCAGTCTGAAGCGACGTCATGACCTGTGGGGTCACTAGCGAAGTGCTAAGCATTTCTTGATCAGTATTACTTACTGTTTAAATGCTGGAAGGTAAGTGTAGATTGCTATGCTGCTCATATTATAGATGAAAGGAAGATGTTTGGTGATGTCAGCTGTTGACCAGTCACTAAAGAAGCCATTTAGAACTCCTTGGTCCCCTCCTGTTGGACAAACAGCAAGCCAGATATGGAATATATATGGAAATAGCTCACTGTTATTTATTTTAACTTACAACACTATCATAAACACTTAGAAATCATCCACTTAAACATTTCAATATGATATGTGCATTTTCTCTGCCTCTAGTAAAGAGAGCTGTAAAACAATGATTTCTTTCAAACAGTTTTCACTAACATTTTGTTACCTTAGAATTATAAGGTTCTATCTGCGTTTTTGACCAGTTCTGAGATGTTGAGGTTTAAAGTTTTTGCATTGCATTGTAAATACCAAAACTGAACTTTTTTGTTTTTCAAATTAAACACCCAAAATGCATTTTTTAAAAATTAAACTTCTTTAATAGTGTCAATAAGTTATTTTAGAGTAAGAATATGTCAATAACTCAATTTTGACAAAAATGTCAGATAGAACCTTATAATTCTATGGTAGCGATTTGCTGAAATGGTCAAATGTTAGTGACAGATAGCCCTGCCCCAAATCTACATTGGTTGACTTAATGTTGTTATGGTTGGCTGTCTGAAAAAAAAACAGAAATGTTTTTGCACCAAAGAGCCAAACTGAAATAATTTTAAAAACATTTAAAATACACTCTAGATCTATATTTTATTATATATTCTATATTATTATATTATTATAAGTCAGTTAAAAAAATGTACAATACACCTTTTTTAATATTTATCATGTCAGAGAATTCCAGTTCAATAGCAAATAGCAGATACACTCTTTTCGAGCAGGAAATGGTAAGAGGAATGTGCCCAGGTGCTTACTCACTGAAAAAAGACCCTACATATCAAGCAAATGTCATGCTCTGAAGGAACAGCCTAGTTTATGCTTGTTCAAAGGTCACCAAAGACATATACAGACATATTTCACAAAGCCACATGTCATACAAACAAGACTTTATACGTTAAACACCCATGCTGCACCAGAAATGCACACAAAGAGTTGCATAATTGCTTCTGAACACCAATGTGCTGTTTTATCAGCCTTTATTTAGTCCTCTACATGTTAACTTGCTATATTGTGAGCAGGAGATTCTTGAGTGGGTGGACAGAGAAGCCCTGAGTGTAGAGAGAGAAGAGGAATATTATTAGCAAAACATGCAGAGAGCTATGGATAGTGCTGTAGAGCATTGAGAGAACATAAACACCATGTTATCCCATACCATCTGTTTTCTGGAGATATTCTACATGACAGTTAATAAGGTGGTGTGTCATGCCAACGCTGCTCTGCATGTTATAAGCAGCCTATTAAAGGGACAGTTCACTAAAAAATGAGAATTGTCATAATTTTTCTTATGTTGCCATTTACCCCTACGGCCTTTTAAATATGACTTTCTGTGGAATACAAAAGGAAATATTTCAAGATTCTATAAAAATGAACCCTTCAGGAGAGAGATGTCAGGTACGCAGAACAAGATAGACATGCACAGACGTTTGCTTCATTATTTTAGTAAAGGACATATCTTTTTATTATGATTTTTATTGACATTTTATTGTGAAAACCTTTTATTGTTTCATAACAGATAAATGATAATTTCTATCCTGTAACACTACATCTAAAGATATTTATCCTCAAAGGCTTGTGAATGCCACAAGGAAATTACTATTGGATACTCTTCGCTTCTATAGGCTACATCAAGTAACACTCATATAATACAACACGGCCCAGAATATAACTAACATGCCTGGAAAGCATGCTGGTTAAGAGCCATATCACTATATTACTAATGTCACCCAGGCACAGCATCAGAAGCTCAGGGTTCAGAATCCCCCTCAGGGGCTTTCCTTGTGTAAGTGGTTTAACAAACATTACTAGGGGCTTTAGGTGTTCATTTTGAGGGGATGAGCAGAACTGTGCAGGAATGCGTACAGCCTTTCGATGGTTGATATTGGCAGAAGATGAGAACGACACCACATGATGGCCCCTGGTCATCAGGTCTGCAATAACCGGTTAGATGGAAAGGTGCCCCATGAGGTCACAATTCCACACAAATTCAACCACTTTGCTGGTGTGAGAGAACAGAGCTACGCTTTGTCTTTGATATCTGTAGTATTATTGCCCAGGGAACCTGGAAGTGATTTGGCTGGTTTGTAACTCCGAACTGAGAAGTTATTGTACATTCAACAGTCTTTGATGTAAAATCATGCAAGTCTTCCTGCAGCTATGCAAACCTCACTTCGTGCGTCACTGCATTTGGAAAACACGTCAGAAAACAATTTATATTGCTTTGCTGAAATGGCTGCTAAAGCAGATGTTATGGTAAACTAAGGCTTTTATAGTAAGTTTTTTCTTGCATGACAACTGCAGCCAAGTGAATAATCATGTAAATAACTAGATATTTGTAGGTGACTTTAATTACCTGCTTCACACACACTTGTTTAGGGGAGGTGTGCTATTCTTATGTATAAAAGATGGGACCAGAATATTATGCAGTCTAGGGCATGACATGGACTGGTAAACAACCACCTAGCAACCACCCAGAACTCCCTAGCAACTGCATACAGTAGCACAGCCCTAAAACCCCTAGAATCGGGTGGTTATTTTTGCATGGGAAAGCACTGCTAACATTTAGTTTAAATTTAAAAATATTGTTCCTTGGTTCCATACACTTAACTCTGCATTTTCAATAAGCAGGAAAGCCATGAGACTTCATAGCAAAAGTCAAGAAAAGTTCAAACTGTCTCTGTTGTGACCGCAAACAAACCAGCCCTGCTAAAAATAAAGCAATTATAACAAATTACCACATCATTAGAGCACTGATGTGCCATTGAAACAGGCAGGAGATGTTGAGAGGACAGCAAGTGGTTGCTTCAAAGCCACAGTGGACAATAATAAACTAAACGTCTCTTTGGTCCAAGCTGACAGGACTGTGTAGCCTTTACATGGAGTGCAATAAGCACAAACCCTAATTATCACTGGCCAAATGAGCCAATTGTTTCTTTGGAATAACAAACGTGTAATGTACAGTCTTCTAAAGAGCTTCCAGTCTCCATAATGTAAGCAGTCTAAATTAGTTTCAGTGCTCACCAGAGACCATTTCTAACAACCCAGCAATCTGATTGGTTCCTCAACAGTCATGTTCAAACTCACAGCCAAACCCAATGAATAAATCCACTGTCTGATTAAGGTAAAAACAGGCCTGAAAAAAATCTGAAAAAAAATAAATCTAACTGCCCTGTTCAAATATTTTTCCCTCTTTCCTTTCACTCACCTCTACAAACTGACATGTGTAAATACTTATTTGTGTTCTTATCGAATGAGGCGTTGCTTGCATGCTCTCCTCTTATTGGCCCATTTGCCAAATTACTACAACCCATAAAAGCTGAATAACAAGCCACATTGCCAAGTGGTGGCTGTGGAAAAACGGCCCTTGGCCCCTAAAAACAGGAGAAAGGGGGTTGCCTTGAAAGGGCTTTTGTTTGCAAAGCGAGTCTGTGCCAAATTCCTCATGCAGGGCTTATGAACATTTTGGACCAGCTGTGTTGGGCAATATCTAAAAAGCTCTGCTGTGCATATTCACTTGAGGTAATTTAGTGATGCAAATGAGAAGGGACACCTTAATTATCACTGACAGTGTGTGTAAGATGAACACATGTCAAACTATTGGGTGTGTGGTTATCTTCAGAGATGGTTTAGATGGAATGGAATGATGATTGCAATAAGTAAGAGGCTTTAACCAGCCTTCTAAAATAACTCTCATGGGTTTATTTGTCATGACTGCTCCTGGTTCCAGGCAGGTTACTTGATAAGGACCAGAAATCACCACACAGATATTTTTGTCAATTATGAACAAATGTACGATTATCTAGATAAACCAAAACACATTAGGTTTACAACAAAAAGGCTGGCTGTCCAGGAAGTAAATACTGCACATATTTCTGAAGGCAAGTTTATTTCAGGCTACCCTTACTTTTTTATTTCCAGAGTATTCCCAGCAGTAAAACACTGACATAAGCAGATGACCTTTACTGAATAATGAACAGCATCTCTGGAACAGCAGATAAACTGATTTTTAGATCATCATGCTGTACTTCTGGCTTTAAAATGTGGCAACCACTGATAAAAGCACAAACATCCCAAAAATGTTTGTGCTTTTTTTTGTATAAAGTAACTTATTTCTTAAAATTTATTAATATTAAATTTTTTTGTGAAGCTGCACAATTTTTTCTATACACGTTTTGTACTAAAATGCAGCAAACTACTGAAATACAGAAGGACTAGACTATTCAATGGATAACCATTTTTTAGGGATGGTTTTAGTTCAATGCATTAGCAGTATGATTTGTCCTTCAGACTGTAAAAATAAATATATTTGCAGTACAGTACATTACTTACAGTGGAGGTCAATGGGGTAAGGCATACTGGAAGGTTTAGTACAAATACAAATATGCTGTATTCAAGTTTCTGTATGTAGTTTTTTAATATTTAATACACTGAGGTGCAGCTTCAGTTTATTAAGCTGAGAAATGAATACTGCTGGTGGTTCACTCACCATCAAAGCTGCCGTGCTCTGTGCAGTACTGGAGAAGTTTGCCGTAAGTTTCATTAGACGGGCGGAAAACAAACACACCAGAGTTGAAACAATCAGGCCAGCCTGGATCCGGGGCTGCAGACAGCTCCTCCCTGTCAAACAACTCATCTATGTTTGAGACCACCTATAGAAAATCAAAGCAAACCATAGACCCTCAATTACTGTCAACTGCAATCATCACAGCATCAGTATATTTGTGTGAATTTGTTTCTAATGAGACGTCAATATGGCATTAAATTTCTTTTACCTTTTCTTTCACTTTTCTTTCTTAATTTCACATTCTAAATGGTGCATTATGTTGATGTAAAACATGTATGAATCAGTGTTTCTAAGGCCAATCATATCAATTCCATATATATCTTTTTAAATCTGGTTATGATTTGCACTTTTGAGCTTGATTTTCAGCCAATTTCGAAGTGTACCACACAAAGCATTTTTCAAAACTGTATTTTCTGAACAAACAATTTAGCCATTGTTTTAGCAAAATTCTGGTGGGAAACATTTAATGCACTCTATTTTTTATATTTCATTAAAACATTACGTAAACTGAATTGCAAATACCAGCTTACATTCATACCAGTTACATATATTTTGTTCAAATGATTTAAATGATATAAACTACATGGACATACCGTATCGTAATTTTCATGAACGTCTTGATAAAGGATGGCTTAAACTCTGCTAACCAGTTGGCATTAAATATAGTCTGAGATGATTACTGGTTTATAAGAGTTATACTTACCAATGTGTCTGCATCCATGAAAACACATTTAGAGTAGTGTGTGAGTGTCCAACAGTGAAGTTTGGTAAATGTGACACCAAGATCAGGTCTTTTCATCATGGCCAAATGTGCTGTGTCCCCACTGTCCATCACATCCACTAGCCGGACTTCATCATAGATCTTATGAAGCACTGACCTAAAGAAATTAGAGCAAACCCTTATTTTTAATCATCAACACTGAACTGAATTGTAATTTTGGGTGAGCAAACATTCATCATATAAATGCTGTGTTAAACTGCAAATGTTACAATTGTATTTGAGTTGATACAATGGATATATCTAAGCTGAGAACTTGGTCTGCTAAAATAACTAAATCTAAGTAATGTTATCCACTCAAACCTATAAAGATGACACAGCCATACTAAGTTTACTCTATCTGCATGACAATATTAGCATTATTTACCAGCCGGAGATAAGTCAGTTTGTTGACTGGTGTGATAAAAATGAGCTAATAATATTACAAAAAAAAGGAAGAGATTGTATTTGACACAAAATGTAAAGGTGACCACTGTCAAGTGGTTATACATCACCATCATATTGTCCAGTCACAGACCTATAAGTATTTGAGTGTTTACATAGTTCACTTACATGGAAAACACACATTGAATGGGTTTGCACTCGTCTACAGCAGTATTTCTTATGTAGGTTACGTTTCTATGGAGTAAACAAGAATCTTATGATGCTGTTTTATAAAGCTGCTTTAGAAAGTATTGTTAGGTATGGTATCACAGTATGTTTTGATAACATATCAGCACAGTTTAAATCTTGAATCTTTAAATCTAAGTTTATGCACTTGTTATTGACAGCATGGAGAATTGTTGGGCATGACAAACATTTTAACCTTCAAGATCTATATGAGTAATGCGTTCCCAATCAGGTAGGATTCTATGTGATCAGACTTATTTCTTGTATTTACAGTATGAATTGCCTCCCTCTGGTAGAAGATATTGAATGTGTAAGTTATAAAATGTGTAAGTTTTGTGTAAGTAAATGTGTAAGAATGTGTAAGTTATAGAATGTGTACAGAATGTGTAAGTTAAATCGATATAAGAATTCCTTTGTACCTGTATCGATGTGTTTGTTTACCAAGAGTTTATCTTGATCTTATTTGATCTTATTTGAGTTATGTACAACATGTAGACCACAACAATTTTCCTCTCAAGGACAATAAAGTACACTACTACTACTATTACTACTAGTACTGAAGTTGACAAACTTATAAAGAAATCTATGACAGCCCCCAAAGCAAATGTTTATGCTTCTTTCTATGCCATACAATAAAAGCATGTGTGACCAAGGACTGTTAAGTTCCAACAGGATATTTTAAGTATTCTATATTATTCATGCACTCCAAGTATTCTTATATGGCTTTAGAGGCAATATATAGTTTGAGTGTATCGACTACTTTTATGGTGATTTTTGGTGTGTGACACCTGATCCCAATATGGAAATGCCCAGAACAGACATTCGAATATACATCTGCCTGTGTTTTTTAAAAATAAAGGAAGGAGTTGAGAATAACATGAAGGAAAATACATTATTAAAGAATTGTCAATTTGGGTGTGCAATATAGGAATGTTCAGAACATACAACATATAAATGCATGCTGTCAACTGTCTGAATTTTGTACCTGGACTGATCCGACACGTGGCGTCCAATAAGTACCACCAGCTTTTTTGAAGTCTTATGGTTCCTAAGGGATTTCCCAAGCACCATGGCTCCCTTTGCATAGCTATCATTTGTAGCCAAGGTGACAAATGCCTGATCTGTGAGGGAAATGTGAGGGTTATAAAACAGCATTGTAATTAGAGACATGCAGCTTCTAAAGAATTTTATTTCATCATCTTGTTAGGAAATGAAAAGCTTATGTGTCCTTTTGTAGACAAATATAAAAGATGGGTCAGATTGTGAAGGAAAAGCAACTAACAAGTGCCCAGCATATGACCTAAAGGCTGTAAAACAGAAAGAAAGGCTCCTCTGGGGAAAGGAAGTTACAGTAACTTTTTGGTTATGGCATATTTCCTGTACACGTCTTGAAAGCTGATACTAGGCAAATGACAAAATAATGTACAGTAATGCAAGCACAGGAAAAACAAATGCATAATAAAACAGGCCCTGCACAGAACGTCCTAAATGCCACTTTGAGAAGGTCTGATGCATAAAACATCAGAGTGACAGAATTTACACCCCCATATATTGTATAAGCCACGTAATTACATTACACAACCTCTGTTGATCGACATATAGTCATGTTGCAATAAAAATAGTTCAATAAGCTGTAAAGAACAAAACTCATCATTAAATGTCAAAATATGTTCAGTAACCAGTAACCATGCAGTATACGTCATATAATCTTAATTATGATAGGAGCTTTATCGAAATGTCTTTAAACGTTATGTCGATGCATAAGCATTTACAGATTGTAGACAACTGTACTTTACTTTATGACAGAATAAAAATAGACACGCAACATGCAGGCGATGCGCGCAACGACGCAGCTGCTGCAGAGATGAGACATGCAATACAGTATGCTTTAATGCCAAGAAATCAGCACTTTAAACCACGTCTCAGACCCGACACTTTTAAGTCACCTTGCCAAGATAAACCAATATCACATAAATTGAATATGATCAATTAAACTCAAATGGACATTCGCATCCGATTGCTGTGTTTGGGACGGAATAAACCAAAAACCTCCTATTGAGCTATTTACATCCATACAGCTTATCTAACAAAAATAGCTCCCCCAGCTGTTTACATATGCTTCAGTGCAATAGTTTGAGTGTCTAACAAACTACCAAATCTAAACTTTAGCAGTTCTGTATAACATACTGTACACATTATCTCAGTGTCACATACCTGCCATGATTGATTTTGTCAGTCAAAGCTACTTTGTAGCTCGGACTCCCCTAGGACAGCAGTTTGACTTCAATTATAAAGTCTTTGCATCAAGTCTTCAGCTTATTTATACCATCGTGGACCATCTACATATAAACTGCGACTCACGTGACCAGAAAAGGCTCATGCGGCCACGCCCACCATTGGTGCATTCATGTATGGGCGTGGGTTTTTACATGTAACTGTACCTGGGCAGTGGGCTAATATGATTAACATTAAAATCATTAAATTAAACATGGAGAAAAGAAAATATGGTATTTTACTACTTATATATGTAATATGTAATATATACAGTAATATACATTCTAAATATGTATGTATTAATGATGTGTCAAATATTTACATCCGAAAACTGTATATGTAGGCTACTATACATTTATATATAGTATATTAT